>MU401689.1:0-55667 GCA_022579005.1 Poronia punctata
GTTACTTTTATAAGCGTTATTTTAATTAAGCAGTGCTTACTTTTAATAAGGCCTTGTGCTTAAAAGTAGTAAGCTAGCTTATAAGCTATATAATATTTAAAGTGCTTAGCTACTATAATAACTTTTTTTTTAAATTTACTTTTATTGTTATACTTAATATATAGTGCGCTACTATAGCAATATGCTATATATTTATAAAAAAACTTAAATACTAATTTAAAGTTTACTTGCTAAAAAGCTTTAGTTTTAAAAAAGGCTGTTTGTTTATATTATGCTTTAATTAAAGCAAAAAAATCTTTATAAGATAGCATAGTTTAAATATTAATAACTTATAAGCATAAAGGGCTAATAAAAACGTTATACTAGTGCTGTTTTTTAAGCAAGCTGCTTTATAACTTTTAATAATTAAAATAAAACTTAGTTACTAAGTAAACATTTTTAGTAAAGTTAAGCTAGTAATAAAGTTATAAGATTTGTTAAATTACTAAGTTAATTTTTTTATAGCTAAAAGCTAAGTAGATTTTTTAAATAATTAACTTACGCTTTTTTAAAAAATTAATATATTGTTTAAAAGTAAAATGCTAAGTTGCTTGTTTTTATAAAGTACTATTGTATATAAAGTATTAATATGTATAATTTTTAAACCTTTTTTATTTATGTTTATTATTATAGCATTTTAAAACAATACTAGTAATAAAAAATTAGGCAATCTTTTAACTTTTTTAGGTTTATTAAGCTATAGGCTTTAGTAGTAGCTTAATAAGCTAAATTAGGTAGCTAAAAGTAAGTAACTTATAATTAAGTTTTAAAGCTTTATTTGCGCTTATTTATAAGTTAGCTTAAACTATATTAACGTTTATAAATATAGCGCTAAGCTAGGTATTAATAAATTGCTTTATGTTACCTTTTTACTTATTATTATTGTTATTAGTAAGCTTTTAAAGTTGCTAAAATAAGCTATTTGCAGCTATATGTTTTTTTTTTAATATATAGCAAAGCTTAAAGTTAAATATTTTAATATATAAGATTTACTAAATAAAGATTATATTTAAAAAAGCAAAAAACTTATTATTTAGCTAGATAATTAGAACTTTTATATTAGTTTTTAAAATAAATTATATATTATAAAAGTAGTTTTATAAGCGCTTTAATAACTTAATAACGCTAAAAGCTTTTTTTTTTATAGCGTTGTAGTTTAACTTAAGGCCTTTTTAATATTTTAACTTGTATTAAGCTAGCTTAATTTTTTTATTTACTTTTTAAGCTAAAATATATTTTTATTTAGTTTTAAAAGCATTAGTTTAAAAGTAGATTTGCTTACTTTTATAGTTAACAATAACTAAAAGCAGTATGTTAATTAAAGCAAGTTTTAATTAATTTATAAACTGCTATTGCTTACTTTTTTAAATAAAAGCTATATTTTTTTATAAAAAAGTAGTAAAAAATGTATAAATTTAAAAATAGTTTTTAATTTATATTTTATAGTAAATAATAACTTTAAAAAAAGCTTTAATATTTATAATATTTTTATACGCAGGCTATTTTTTAATTTTAATAACTTTTATATTAACAGGCTTTTTTTTATATATTTTATATATAAACCTAATAATTTTTATAAATTAGCAACACTATTTGCTTTTTATAGCACTTAAAGTAAAACTAGCTAGTTTTAAGTTAAAAAGCATAGTATTAATATTTTTTAAATGCTTTAAGACGTATTGCTTAATTTTAAAAGCAACTTTTTAATTATTATAGTATAATATAAAGCTTTTAATTTTTATATTATTAAAAAAAGGCTTGCATTTTTAAAAAGCAATATTAAAAAAAACTTACGTAATAATATGCAAAAACTAAGCAATAAAGTTTATATAGCCTTATAGCAAAGTTATTATTTAAAGTAACCTAAGCAAAGTGTTAAATATAGTTAAAGTATAGCTATAAATAAAAAAATTAATTTAATTATAGCTAAAAAACAAGTTGCTAACTAATATAATAACGTATATAGTAAATTTTTTTATAAACTTATTATAACTTTATAATAAAATAGCGTTTTAAATAGTAATAGCATTAAGCTTAGTAGCTAAGTTAATAAGACATAAACTTTTTTTAAGCTTTTTAACTACAAACTACGTATTATAATATAGCAAGCTTGCTTTTTTTAAGACCTTGTTTTTAAAGCGTATTTATAAGACCTTAATAACTTTGTTTTTTAGTAGCGCAAAAATTAAAATGCTTTTAGCTTGCTATGCTTTATAAAGCATTGCTTTAATTTTATATAGCAAAGCAATACTATTATTAGCATGTTTTATTTTAAAAAAATTTTATATTAAAGCTATTTTTTTATAAAAAAAGATTTTTAATAAAATTGTTTTTTTTATATTAGTAAAGTTAGTTTTTTTTAAGCTTTAAAGTAGCTTTATAACCTTTTTTTAAATAAGTTGCGTTTTTTAAAAGTATTTTATAAATTAAAGCTAAATATTTTTATAAATACTTTTTTATTATAACTAAGTTTTATTTTTAACGTTTATAACTTTTTTTTTAATAGTTTTTTTTTTTTAGTTATACGTGCTTAAAAAAGTTGTTTTGTTTAGTAAAACATTATTAAAAAAATAGACTTTTTTAGCCTTGCTTTTATATATAGTAAAAATATTAAATAACTTAATTAAAGCGCTTAATTAATTTGCTTTTTTAGCAGCAGTAATGCTAGTTTATTAGGCTTTATAATAAACCTTTTAAGTAGTATTATAAAAAATATTTATAAAAGCGTTATTATATAGTATAGCTTATATAGTTTTATTATTAGCTAAACTAATTAAAAATATGTTAAAAAGGCTAAAATTAATACTATGCTTATAATTAAATAATATAGCGTTTTTAAAATAAGTAAAGCTAAAGCTAGCAATATTTAAAAGTAAGCTTTTTTTAATATTAAATACTATATTAAAGATTTTTTTTTAAAGCATGCTATAAAAAGCAGCGTTATAATTTGCAACTAAGGCAATGTTTTAATTATAGCAAAATAAGTTAAACTTATTATTATTATTACTATTAGCTACTTTTTTAATAGTTGCTTAATAAGGCCTTATTGCGCTATTTGCTAGCTTTAAAAATAAGTAAATAGCAGCTAGTTTTTTAATATATTAACAACTTTAAATAATTATAGCAAAAACTAGTTTTTAATAAACGCTACTAAAATTATAATTTTTATTTTTTTAAACTATATATTATATATAAAGTAGTTATTTTAATAGTATAAAAATATATTTATTTTAATAATAAAATTTATACTTAAAAGCAAAGAGAATAAAGCATATTACTTTAAAATAATATATAATAAAAAATTAACGCTTTATTTAGTAAGCTATACTTTAATTTTAATAATACTAGTATAACTAATTTTGTTAGCGTTATTACTATAGCTTTTTTAAGTAAAACTAGTTTATTAAACTAATAAAGCGTGCTTTAAAACGTATATTTTAATAATAAGGCTAGCTTGCATACTAGTATTAATAACTTTTGTAATAAGCTTGCTTTGCTTTTTTATACTTATAATAATAGTAATTTTAAAGCAAGTCTAGACGTAGTTAGTAACTATACGCTACTTTAAAGCTATAAAAAATACTTAAAATAAAGTCGGCTTTAAATTAAAGCTTTAAGCACTTAGTTAAATATTGTTTTATAAAATATTAAAAGCAACTATTATAATATTAATGCAAAAATAGCTGCTTATATTAGTTGCTTATTATAATGCATTTTTAATAAGCTAGGATTTAGTTTATTAAATTAAAGCTATAAAATAATTAGTTAATTTTAAAAGCGTAATTATATTAAGTTATAAGCTAGGCAGCTTGCTAAAGTTTATAGCGTTAATTAAAACTTAACTTTTGCTTTTTTAGCTAAATTAGTATTTAATATTTTTAAGCACTATATAAATAGTTTTTTTACTTTTAATTATAGCGTTTTAAATAATATAGCTAACTTAATAAATTAATATATTAGCGTAGCTTAGTGCTTTAAAAATTATGTTTTTAAGCATAATGTTAACCTTTTTTAAAAGTAGCTTATTAACTTTAGTATTTTATAATTATTAGGCTTTTATATAAATATTAAGCGTTTGTTTTATATTAGCTTTTTTGCTTTTAAGTATATTTTTTATAGTAGTAAAAAGTAAATTAAACATTTTAATTTTTAAAGCAACTAGTTAAATATTTAATTATAGCAAAATATTTTCGTTTTTTTAAGCAAAAACTTTTATAAGCTTTTAATAAAAGTAGACTTATATAAAAAGTAGCTTATATTAGTTAATAGTAAACATTTTAGCAGCTATTTTATTGTTGCCTTTTTTAACTTTTTTTATAACTTTTATACTATTAAAGTTAATAGTAGTAATATAAATAAAATTTTAGGTTTAGTTTATATAAACGTAGCTTTTGCTTTTATATATAAATAAGTTATTATTTTAACATAAAGCTTTAACTGTGCTTATATTACTAGTATAAGCAAAAGGTTTAGTATTAGTAACGTTTTTTATAGCTAAAGCGTTTTGTTAATTTTAAGCATTAGCTACTTGTACTAGTTAAATATACTTTGTTTATAACTATTATACTGCTTTAAAAGCTATATTTTATAAAATTAAATTGCGCTTTTTAAGTTTATAGTATGCTAAAAAGTAAAGGTTATAATTATTAGCTAGGTTGTTTTTTTAAATATAGCATAATGCTTTAATTTTAATACTTTTATGCTTTTAGCTAAATATAACAACGTTACTAAGCAAGGCAATATATTAAATGTGCTTAGGCAAGCGCCTTTTTTTAAAGTGCTACTAACTATTAAAATGTATAATTTTGTTTTTATTAAAGTTATATACTTTTAAACAGTTTTATTATAAGTAAAAGTTTTTTAAACATATTTAATACTTATAACTAAGTACTTTTTAATTTAAACGGCCTTAGTAACTTTTTTGTTTTTGTTTATTATAGCTGCCTTGCTAGTTTATTAAATATATTATAGCTTATGTGCTTTGCTAATTATAATTAATAAAAAGCTAAAGGGCTAGTTAATTTGTTATTTTTTATTGTTTTTTTATAATAACTTTTAGCTAACTTATTACAATTTTAATTTTTTAAAAACGCAAAATAAAGTTGTTTATAATAATAATAAGCTTTTGTTTTATAATAGTTACTAGCTAGCTATTAATTATAGTTATACTTTTTGCTTATTAGGCGTTTTGTTAATTTTTAAGCTAAGCTATAGTAGCTTTAGTAAAATATAAGTAAAAAGGCTTATTAAGTTTTTTAAAAAGCTTAGACTTTTTTTTAAATAAGCTAAAATCTTTTTTACTTTGCTTTTAATATTTTTAAAAGTAAGATTTGTTTATTGCTTAAAAGTTAAGCTTATTATAAAGGTTTTTATAAGTAAATTGTTTAAAGTTACTAAATCTTAGCTAATAAAAAAAAAAGATAGCTTAAATTATAAGGTTAAATATTTTTTATAAAAAGCTTTAAATTATAGCATTATTAAAATAAAGCTTATTATAAGCTTTAATATTTTAGTAAAAAAAACAATATTGCTAAAAGTATTTATATAAGCTTTTAATATTATTTAACTAAAATATTTTTTTATAGTTATAAAGTGCAGCAATAGCAAAGGACTTTTGCTTAAGATTATTTAAATAAAAATAACGCTTAATAGCGCTATAAGCAATGTTTTAGTTTGTATAGTTTTTTAAAAAAAAAATTAATTACTTGCAAACTTTATAAGTTAAAGCGTATTAAGGCAATAATTAAATATAGGCTTTTAAGGTTATATAATAATTATTAAAGTAGTAAAAGACTTTTTTAAGCTAATTTATTACTTTAGTGCTGTTAAAAAGAAAATTAAAACGCTTTAAAAGGTTAAAGTAGGTTATATATTGCTAAAAAATATAAAGGTTATATAAAAAAGTAGCAAAATAGTTAGTAAAGACTAAAGTTAAGTTTTTATAGCTTATAGTTAAAGCGTTAAAAGTAAAAGTTAAAATAGGTTTTTAAGTAAAAAATAATAGCAAGGCAAAAGTTTTAGCTAACTTAAAGGCTTTAAGCTTTAAGTTAATAATAAAAAGTAAAATAAGGCTAGCTAAGTATAAGTAAATAGTTAAAAATATTGCTTTTTAAGTAAAAGTAAAGTTTAGTAAATTGCTTTAGTGTTATTTTAAAGCAAAAGGTTTAGGTAGTATAAAGTAGCAGCTTAGATTATAGTTTTTATTTATAAAATTGCAAAGTTTTATAAAAAGCAACGTATTAAATAAAAAAAACTATATAAAATAATATAAGCTAAAATAATAAAGTATAAATATATTAAAAAGCTAGTGTTAACTAAAAAAGAAAAAAGATATAATAAAAAGTTATTAGCTAGTATTTATATTTAGTTAAGATTTTAAGGGTTTTTGCTTAGGCAAGCTATTAATTTTTAAGGTTTTTATTAAAGGTTTAATTTTTAAGTTGCTTTAGTTTTTAACTGCTAGCTTGCGTGTACGTAGCTTTAAGTATAGCAAACTTTTTTATACTTTATAAAATATGCTACCTTTTTTTATTTATTATAGTATTTAAATTTTTTTAGTTTTTTTAGTTTTTTAGCTGCTTATTTTCTAGTTTTGCTAGTTTTTTAGCTACCTATTTTCTAGTTTTTTTCTAGTTTTTTTATATTTTTAGTTTTTTTAAATTGCTATTAAAAATATTTTTTAAGTTATAGTTTTATAGTTTTATTAAACTAAAAATAGTAGGCTAGCTAGGTTATATTTTATAGTTTTAGCTTTATAGCTTAATTTGTATAGCTTTTACTGCTTAGTTTTAAACTGTAATAACTTAGTTGTTTTTAAAGCTTTTTTATAACATATTATTTTTATACTAAGGCTTTTAGCTAATTTTTATAGTTTTTAAGGTTTAAAGTAGGCTAGTGTTTTATTTTTATTTTTTTAATTAAATGTTAGTAGTATTAAAGACTTACTGCATTTTTAGCTTGCGCGCGTCTGCATATATAAGCGCGTTATTAATTTCTAGCTTCTTTTTTTTTTTATATAGTTTGTTTTATAAAAAAAAACTTTTATAAGTTTTATGTTTAAGTAAAATTACTATTAAAATAAAAATTAAAGATTTTCTAAGATTATTTTAACTTTATATTAAAAAAAGTTTAGCTAAAGTAAACGCATTAACTAGGTTTTAAAGGCTTTACATTAATTATAGCTTTATAAAGGTATTTTAAAAAGCATAACTTAGTATATTATGCGTACAATAAATAGCTAGGTATTTAGGTCTAAAAAGCAACGCAAAAATGATGGCTATATATATAAAAACAGAAATTAAGCTAGCCCCTTTTAGTCTTATAGCTACCTTATAACGTAAGGCGTAACTAGCATGCATGCTAATTACGTTGTAATAGCTAGTTTTTAAATAGTTAACGCTTAAAAAATTAAGTAAACTTTTAAATAAATATTTTATATATGTTGGAATATTGGTAACAATACTATAGCTAAGAACGCGGCTTAGGCTGCTAAGGCTACAAGAGTTAGGCTAACTTAACTAAGTGGACAAGGCACTTGTTAGCTATATAGTAGCTAACTTATAGCTTAGATACTAGCAAAGTTTTTTTAGCCCTTTTAATTTTAATTAAATTAGTTAGCTTTGTATAAAGACGATATAAAAGGGAATTGCGCTTTAGCTGCAATTTTTAACTTAGAACTTAGATAATTATATAAAACTAATTTAGAAAATAAAATTTATTATTATTTGTTTTATATATTGTTTATTGCTTTATTTTTTTATTTTATAAAAAGATAGAGTTTTTAGCTATGTATATTTATTATATATATAAAAAACAAAGTACTTTTTGTTTTTTAGTAAAGAAACTAATACTAATTAGTTATTATTTTTAATAATATACGTTATTATTTATTAATAATAAATTAGCAAGGCACTTTAATAAACAAGATTTTTTAAAATATTATTATATAAAGTAATATTACTTTATAAGACGCTTTATATAAAGAGATTTTTTTTAAATCTTATAATATTACTTTAAGCTTTGCTTTTTTTTAAGCAAAGAATATGCAGCTTATATAAGCTTATAAGTAAGCACTTTTATACCTTTTGTTTTTTTTTATTGTATAAATTGCTATAATAGCTAAAAATAAAAGCTAGTTTTTAAACGCTTAAAAGAACTATATTGCTAAAAATATTACTAGTAGTACTTAAGGTTTTTATGCTTTTATATATAAAAACATTTTTGCAAGTTTAAATATTAATATTAAGGTTTAAAAAAATTACGTTAACTTTAACTATTTTAATGCAAAATTTTAGCTTAACTAGCTATTTAATAAAAAAATAGTTATAACGTATATAGCTAAATGCTTATATAACTACGTATAAAATAGCAGACTTTTTATAAATAGCTTTGCGCGTAATTATTAGGCAGACTTTAAAAGCTAAGACTAAAATATTTTTAAAATAGTTAAAAACAGTTTTTAAAAAAAGCTTTAAAATTAGGTTTAAAAAAGAGTTTTTATGTTTACTTTTAAAGAAAACTTATATATAAGAAAATTAAAGAAATTTTTATAGTTTATAGCTACTATATAATTTATAATAGTATTTTTAGTTATATTATTATACTTATTTATTTTATAACTATTAACCTTTATTTAACCTATACTTAGACTTATACTTGTTTTTATATTTATACTTATACTTGCACTTATATTTGTACTTATAATAAAGCTTATATTTGCAATTATACTAGTACTTATGCTTATAGCTACATAAGTAGCTTGTTTTTATATAAAAATACTTACTTTGTTATACTACTAATAGCTAAACTTTTTATACTAAATATAACTTTAAAAAGTACGTTTTTTTATTAAAAAACAAAATTAACCTTTAGTACCTAGTATAATAAACTTGCTAAATAACGCTAAACCTTATTAATAGTAATAGCTTTATAGCTAAAGGTATAATAATAGCTAATACTTATTAGCAACCTTTTTTTAAAAAAATATATACTTTTAAAAGTATAGTATAAAAAACCTTTATATAAAAACATTTTAAATACTAACGCTAGCACTATATAAAAGTACTATTAACTTGTTTTTATTTAAGCTAGTTTATTTAAACTAGGTTAAACTAGAGCTTTTTATAGCATTTAATAAAATATAGCAAAAAAACTAAAACTATATAAGATAACTATACAATATTTTATTTAATAAGACACGTATTTTTATAACTATGTATAAAAGACTTAGTTTTTGTTTAACGTAGTACTATGCTATTTTTTTAATAATTTTTTAAAATTATATAAAGCAGTACTATATTAATTATATTAAACTAATAAAAAGATAAAATAAAATATATAACGCGCTTAATATATATTTTAATATATGCGTTAACTATAACTAGTATTAAACTAATTAGACTATAATAACTTTTATATAAATTAAAAACAAAAACTTAAAAAAGTCTAACTTAAAAGCGCTTAAATTGTTATTTAATAAACTTTAACTTATATAATAAGCACTAAGACCGAGGTTTAATAGCAAAATCCTTTTATATATAATTATTATATAAGCATATACTAAAGTTGTTAAGCTTAAGCTAGCGCTTATTGCTTAAAAAACAATAAGTAAAGCTTTAATATTTAACTTATAAGCAATAATGCAAGTTATAACTAATAAATAAATAACTTAGTACTTAATATATAAAAAACTAGCTAATGTTAACTATATTAACTAGAAGTATAATTATAATTAAGCCTAAAAGTTATTTAAATAACGTATAAAAAAATACTTAAAAGGAGGTAAATTTACTTTTTTTAAACCTACTTTTTATATATTTACTTTTTAAGCAGCGCAATTTAAGTAGCATGCTATATAATAATGCTTTGTATATAAAAAGCTAAATTATAAGTTATATAACTATTTAAAAGAAAAAAAAGATAAGGCTTGTGCTTTGTATATTATAGTATATAAAGATTATAATATTCTTATTGCTAATAATATTAACGCGTATATTTAAAAGTATGAAAAAATAAAAGTTAAAAAACTATTAAATAATAATAATAATATAGCTAATAATTTTAACTTAAAAAAAGGCAACTAAGCTATTTAACTTTTAATAAAAGCTGCTTACTTTTATTGTACTATAAAAGAAAATATTTACTAGCTTACAGCAAAACCTATAAGCTTAGCAAATTTATTTTTTTTTAAAAATTAATATACTTGCAAATATTAAAGTATTTTATAAGATACTAAAGCAGCTAAAATATTAACTATTAAATACTTATAAGCTAAAGCTTTTATATAAAAATACTTAAAAACTAAAATTAACTAGACTTTAAGTAGTATAATAATACGCTTTAAAAAAGTAATAAAAAAGAAATTTATTAAGTTTATAAAAATTTAAACTTTTATTAGCAAGGTAACGTTTTATATTTTAAAAACACTTACTTTTTTTTTGCTTTTGTTATATAATGTAAACAAGCTTAAGGCCTATTTTAATAACGTTAAAAATAAGATTATATAATATAACAAAGTTAAGATTTTTATTGTTTAAAAATAAGGCTATTTATTTTTTATATTTTAATTGCTAAAGTAGTTATATATTTTATAAAGCTAGAGCTATGCTAACTTTATTAACGTTTTAAATACTTTTATATAAAAAAGCTGTATAACTTACTTAAGTTAGCAAGCTATAGCAATATTAATATAAAGGCTTTAAAAGAGATTTAAAAGGTTTATTACTAATGCTAAATTTATAATCTAGCTTTGTAAAGGTTTAAGTTTGCACTTTATAATAATTTTAATTTTAATTATAAAGTTATTATTAACGTTATATACTTAAATAATAAGCTAGTACTATATGTAATTAATAATAGTATGTTATTTTAAGCTGCTAAATTTTTAAAGTTACTATTTATATATAATATATAAAATATACTTTATTAATATTAGATAAACGTATACTAAAAGCTTTTTAACTACGTTGTTTATAATTTTAGTATAAACTTTATATTTAAAGAGTTTTATAATAATGCTTAGCTTGCTAAAGTATTATGCGTTATAAAACTAGTAAAAGCATATTAAGCAGTTAAAAAGATTAAAAAAGTATATAGCTTTTTGCGCAAAGCTTTTAATATTTTATATAAAGAGCTATAAGGTAGTATAAAAAAAGAAGATATTTTTTAAATAGTAGTTAAAGCGTTAAATAATACTACTAGACCTAATAAACTAGTACTAACGCTGCTTATTTTTAGTGCGTATTTAAAAGTTAATATTAACTTTTTTTTATTTTTTAATATTATATAAAGAGCTAAAGTAGTTAAAAAAGCTATAAAGAAGCTTTAAATAATTAAAGCAAAAAAAAACATCTTTTAAGCTTTAAATACTTATAATAGCTTTATAACGTATAATATACTATTACTTTTATTAAAAAGCAAGGTAATAGTATAAAAAGAAAATAAAAAATAAACTAGACTATATAAAATTGCATTAATTAAAAACTAAAACATTATTGTTAATATAGTTAATAAACTAACGCAATTTTAATATATTTAAGTTAAGCTATACTATAGAAAATAAGTTAACGTAAATTTTGCAAATTTTAAAATTAGCTAACTTATAATAAAAACCTAGTAACGACGCTAAAGTAAACTAAAAAAAGATGCCTTATATAAAGTTTATTTAATAGCTAAAAAAAAGATAAACTATAACCTTATAATATAACTATAAAAAAATAGCGTAATTATTACTTTAAAACTTTTATTTTAAAAGTTTAATAAAGTAAAAATTAAAAATTTAGCTGCTAAAGGCGTGTTTGTACTTATAAAGTATAATAAAGCAATTTATAGCAATACTTAGATTTTTAATATATACTTAGTATAAAAAGTTAAAAAAAAAACGACGATGCTATATAAAAAATCTAAGCTTGTTGTTTAAAAGCATAATAATTAAAAAAAGCAAAAGCTGCTTACTTAATTACTAACTATTTAGAAAATAAGCTAATAGCTTATTTTTATACTAGGTTTATTTTTAGTTAAAAAATATAATATATAAAGTAAACTTTATAATATTTTATAAGCATATATATAGTTAAGTAATAAGTTAACTTATACAATATATGCTAAGTTATTTAAAAAGTTAAAAAACGCATACTTTTTTAGCACCTTTTTATATATTGTATAACTTTTATATAGCTTAGCAAAATCTAAGCTATATTAATTTAAAACATATTATAGTTATTATTATACAAAGCTAAAAATAAAGGTTTTAATATATAATTTATACTTTTTATATATAGATGCAAGACTAAAGTAATTTAGTATTACTAAACTTTAAACTAATAATATATTTAGTATGGTATTAAAAAAATTTTTAAAAAAAGAAAAAAAAAAGCTGTTTTTTTAAGCAAAAAATAAAATAATCTTGTTGTATAACTAACTTATTAAATTTAATAGAGCAAAGATTAAAATGTAAAATAACAACTTTATACTTTAATAAAAAAGATAAGCTTAAAACTTTTAGCTAGTTAATAAAAAAGTACTAAATGCTATATAGTAATATGTTATATAACAAGCTTAAAAAGTATATATTATATTTATATACTAACTAAAAGCATTGTACGACTTATTTGCTGCTATATAAGTTATTTAACTAATAAAAGATAATATTAAAGCACTAAACGCGTAGCTATAATAGTAAATTAAAAATAAAGATTAAGGTTTATAGTATGTTTTTTTTAACTTTTATAATATAAAGCTGTTTATTTTTACTAATAGCTTTTTTATAAATAATAAGGACTTAAGTTTTTAACTTAAATTTATTATTATTTTTAGTATAAAGTATTAAATAAAGAATAGCTTTATTATTTATAGCAATATTGTATACTAAAGCTTTTTTAAATATAAGAAAGTTACTTAAAGCATATTAGCTAGTAAGCTATATAAAATAGTAGGAGGTGTTAATTATATTATTATACTTAGTATAATGCTATAAAAGATTACTAATGTATTAAAATTGTTATAAATTTTAATAATTATTTACATAGATTTTTATTTACTATATAAATGTTTTATTAAGCTTGGTATAATATAAAAAAAGTAGCTTATAATTAATATTATAGCTTTTAAAAAAGCGTACAAAATAAGAGATATTATAAAGATTTATTAGGTTAATAGTAAAGATAACTTTATAAATGCTTATACAAAAAAGAATCTTAATACGGCTTTAAAATAGTTAATTACTACTAATAAGCTTATAGTACGTATTAAAGCTTATATTAACTATATAAAAATATTATAATAATAAGTATAATTATAAATATATATATAAGTTACTAAATTAGTAAAGAAAATATGTTAATTTATTATGTAATTATAATTTACTAAGATGCTATTTATTTTGCTTAACTTACTTTTTTTTGTTTAACTTAATAGCAATTGCCGACTTTTGCAATTTGCTTTTTTTAATAGTAAGGATACTATTTTTTTTTTTATTTTTTTTGTTTTCTTTATTGTTATTGTTGTTGTTATTATTAGCAGCAGCAAGGTTAGCAAAGTGCGTATAGCAATATTTATAAAACTAGTAAACGTATAAAGCGCAAGCACTATTTTAGTATTTGGCAAGAAATTAATAATTATAAAAAGGTAAAAGTAAACCTTATGCAAAGTTGTACTTATTAGTATAAAAAAAAGCAGTAAGCTAACTATAAGACTAGACTAGTAACGCGTAAAAATATTTTTTTTAGCAAATAAGTTTAGCAAGAAATTATTAAATAGTAGCGTTAAAAAGAAAAATATTAATAAAAAGATTAACATTTTAACTAAGACGCGCAAGGATGCGTTTTTTATTATCTTGTAAATAAAAAATTAGCATAATATAAAGTATATAAAATAAAAAATTATAAATATTAATTAAAAAGTATTAGAAAAAGGATATAATAGTAGCTATTAAAAAGGCAACGCAGATTTAAAGAGAGCTATTAGGCTAGACTATATAGCGCACAATGCTAAAGGGCAATAGGCTACTAAGACTGCTAAAAATAATAAGAAATATTATAGCGCAAAGAAAAAAGAAAGCGTAAGATAAACTTAATTAATTTTTAGTAGTAGTATAAAAAAGGATTTTAAATTTTTTGCTATATAAAAAAAGAAAAAGTAGTAAAAAAGAAAAAGGGAAATAAAATAGGCAGCAAAAAGTAAAAAGTTTTTATATACTAACAGCTAATTGTATAAAAATTAGCGTTTGCAACCGACGACAGCAGTTATAAAGGTTGTACTTTTTTTACTTTTTTAGCAACGCATAACAGCTACTTTTATTAGCTATATTTACTAATTTTAATTACATTTTTTAATTATAATCCTACTATGTACGAAAAATTACCTAACAGCTACTAGGCAATTACTTTTTTACTTATATTAATACTAGCAACATTATATATATACTTATAATTACTATAACAAATTTAAAACCGGATTTATATCTTAGTATAAAAAAAGGTTACAACCTAAGGACAGGAAGGGAAATATAAAAGTATAGATATTTATTTAATTTTATTTTTAATTTTTTAAAAGTTATTTTTAACAAACTAACCTTTTTATATAAAAATAAAAAGAATATATTTATTTTATATATATAGAAAACAAACGTTTTTGCATAAAAAAAAAAACTTTTAGTGTTAGAATATTAGTAATAACACTATAGCTAAAAACGCAGCTTAGGCTGCTAAGGCTGCAAGAGTTAGGCTAACCTAACTAAGTAGACAAGGCACTTATTAGCTACATAGTAGCTAACTTATAGCTTAGATACTAGCAAAGTTTTTTTAGCTTTTTTAATTTTAATTAAATTAGTTAGCTTTGTATAAAGATAATATAAAAGAGAATTGCGCTTTAGCTGTAATTTTTAACTTAAAACTTAGACAATTATGCAGAACTAATTTAGAAAATAAAATTTATTGTTATTTGTTTTATATATTGTTTATTGCTTTATCTTTTTATTTTATAAAAGGACAGAGTCTTTAGCTACGTACATTTATTGTACGTACAAAGAATGGAGTATTTCTTGTTTTTTAGTAAAGAAACTAACAATATAATATATAAAAAGCAAAAAGTATTAAAGCTTTTAATATTATAGCTAAAAATAAGTTAGTTAAGTATACTATTAAATATAGCTTTTATTTAATAGTTTTAAAGTAAATATTAAAAAATAAATTTTAAAAAGTTTGCTAAAAACATAGTTAGTAATTAAGTAGCGTACGTTATTAACTTAATAAGTATAAGTATTAGCTTTAAAAAAAGTTGCTATTTTTTAAAATTAATAATAAGCTTAATATTAAAAATAAAATTAATTTATTTAAGTATTTTAAAGCGTTTTAGTATATATACTCTAAGCTATTAACAAAAAAGTTATTAATACTAAAAAAAATATAATACGTAATAAACTTAGTAAAAAAAGTATAGGTATTATTTAGCTTAATTTATTTTATTATAAAGGCTTAATAGTAAGTGCTTAAAAAGTACTTTAAAAAAAACCTTTAAATAAGCTATATATAGCACTTAAAAGCAAACGTAAAAGCTTTAATTTTATTTATATTAAAAAAAAATAAAACTATAAAGCTTTATGTTAATTATAAAGGCTTAAATAAAGTAATTATAAAAAATAAGTATTTTTTACTTTTTATATTAAAAGTAATAAATAAGCTAAAGTTAGCAAAGGTTTTTTTAAAGCTAAACTTTAAAAATGCTTACTATTATATTTAAATTAAATATAGTAATAAGTAAAAAACTATTTTTTAAATAAAATATAAATATTTTAAGTATATAGTTATGCTTTTTAAACTAACTAATACTTTTATAACTTTTTAAGCTTATATATATAAAGTATTAGCTAAGCTAATAAATTATATTTATATAGTTTATTTAAATAATATTATAGTTTTTTTAAAAAATAAAAGAAAATATAAAAAGCACTTTTAGTTAGTTTATAAGTAGTTAGTAAAATATTAACTATTTATAAAGCTATTAAAGTATAAGTTTTTTAAAACTAAAATAAAGTTTTTAAAATTTATTATTATAATTAAAAAAATAAAAATAGATTTTTAAAAGGTTGCTACTATTTAAAAATAAAAAGTACTAATTTTAGTATATAATATATAAGTATTTTTAAAGTTTGCAAACTTTTATAAAAAGTTTATAGCTAAGTATATAAACGTTATAGCGCTAATTATAGCAATTTTAAAAAGTTATACTTTGCTAAGCTATGTTTTTAAGTAGACTTTAAAAGCAAACTAGGCGTTTAAAAATATAAAAAAAGCCTTTATATTAATAACTACTTTTTACTACTAAAATAGCTATTTAAATACTAAAATAAAAATAAATATGTTAATAAAAGCAATATTAAAAATATTATTATAACTTTATAAAAAAAAGTAAAAATTAGTTGCTTACTAGTTATAAAAGCTTATAAATATAAAAATTAAATAAGTAATAAGCTAGCAAAAGCTTTTAGCAATTATAAAAAGCTATAAGTACTAGTAGCAATATTTTAAAAAAACAAATAAAACCTTTATAGTATAAATAAATTATATAGCTTTAAAAAGCATAGTTAACTTATTAGCATAAAACTTTTAAAAAAAGCTTGCTTACTAAGTATATAAGCTAGCATAGTTTAATTTTAATATAAAATATTAATTAAGCATATTAAACTTAATAAATAAACTATTAAAAAAGCTAGATTATATAGCTAAAAAGATTTAATATAAAAATATAATATTAATGCTAAAAAAAAAGCTTTAATTAATTAGCAAGCTACTATAGCAAGTATAGCAGTTATTAGCAAAAATCTTATTTAAAAAAAAAAAAAAAAGTAAAGCATTAGCTTATATTATTAAAGCAGCTTAAAAAGCTTTATTAAACTTATACTTATTAGCTTATTTAATAATAAAAATATAAATTATAAACTTATAAGCTTATAAAGCGCTAGACTTTTGCTATATAATTATAAATAATTTTTAAAAGTAAAAAAATAAAAAGCACTAATATATATGCTTAACTTATATATTATATACTATATAAATAATAATAATAACTTATTTAGTAAAAGCTATTGCTAAAAGTATAAAAACTGCTTTTTTAAAAAAAAAAGCTAAAGCTATTGTTTATAATTAATATATTTTACGTGCTAAAGCTAAAAAATTAGCTTAAAATAAAATAGCTTTTAAATTAGCAGCTTTAATATAGTTTTATAAAATAGTTTATAAACTATAAGCTAAAAACTTTATTTTTATAAAGCTAGTAAAAATTATATACTATAAAGCTAAAATATATAAAAAGTATTATATTAATAATATAAATATATTATATTTTAAAAAATAGCTAGTAATTTTAGCTTAAAAAGCTTTAGTAAAGCAACTAATATACTAATACTATAATAACTTAAAAGCTAAGCATATAAAAAAAAAAAAAAATAGCTAAGTTATTATAATATAAGTTTTATTAAAAAAGCTTAAAATAAAATATTTAAAAATATGTTGCTAGCTATATATAATATAAAAAAGCTTAAAAGCTAAGGTATAAACTTTATAAAAAGCTTTAATTATTACTTTTATTAAAATAGCTTTTTTAAAAAATTAGCTTAGATTTTATTATAAAACTACTTTTATATATAAAAGCAAATAGCAATATTTATAATATAATTTTAATTATTATAAACTAGTTTATAAAAATAGTATTATTTATTTTTATATAAAAAATACTTAATGCTACTAAGCTTATAGCAATTATATATTATAAAGTAAACTATTAATATAAGTTTTTAAAAAAAATTATAAGTAATAAAAATAAACTTATTATAAGTAAATTTTAAAAAAAGTTTTATAAAGTATAAAAAGTACGTTAGTAGCTATTTACTATATAGTACTTTTAAACTAATAGCTAAATAAAATAAGTATATTAAACTTTAAAAAAGTATTTTTATACTTTTTATAGTAGTAAGCTAAATAGCTAAGCTAAAGTATTAATAAAAGCTAAGTTTATATATAATAATAGCTAATATACTTTTATAAGCTATTTACTATTTAAAGCGCTATATAAATATTATTTAAAAAATATTAATTATATATTAAAGTAGCTTTAATTTAATATTTAAAAGTAAAAAAAAAGCTATAGTAAATAAAAGCTATATATTATATAGTTTATAAATATTAAAAGTAAGCAATAAAGTTAATATAAAAGTATTATAATAAATATTATATACTAAAAAGGTTTTAAGCAAATAATATAGTAAAGCTATTAATAATATATTTTAAGTTTAAGTATAAAAAAAAGCTAGCTTTTATATATATTTAAGTTAAAGTTATTAAAAAAGTAAAAATTTAAGCATATTAAATTTAGTTACTAAAAATTTATTTTTAAGTTTATAATATATTTTTTATATTATTATTTAAGCTATAAATAAACTAGCTTAAAAATACTAGCAAAATAGCGCTACTTAAATTAAAAAATAAGTAAAAAAAATAAGTAATAAAAAATATTATTTAGTATTAAAAAAATTAAAGTAAATAAAAATACTTAATAAAATAAAAAAGCTAGCTAGTAAAATATAATATTTAAAAGCTAGCTAAACACTTAGCAAACATAAGGTATTTATTAAACTAGTATAAAAAAAAGGTTAAAAAGGTTTATATTAAATAAAATAATAAATAAAATAATTATAATTAATATAATAAATATTAAATTATAAAGTATATACTTAGTTAATAAAAAAATAGCAAGCTATTGCTAAGCAAGCTAAACTAAGCTATAATATTATAAAAAATAAAACCTTATACTTTAATAAACTTATTATAACTTAAAATATATTTAAACTATTAATATAAAAAGTATTATTACTAAATAAAAAGTTAGTAAGTAAAAGCTAAAAAGTAGCTAAAAAAGTAAATAATATATTATATTATTAAAATAGCTATAGCTAAAAATAAGTAATATAATTTAATAAGTATTATAAATAAAGTTAAAAGTAATAGTAAAAATTATATTATAAGCAAAAATCTTTTAATAAGCTTTACTAATATTAAAAAACGCTTTAATGCTTTTATTTTTATAAGCTTTTTTAAAGTTTAGCTTTTTATTTAGTAGCTTTTAAAATAAGCATATATAATTAGTATAAATAAGCATTTAAATTGCTTAAAAAGTTATTTTAATACTTTTTAAAAAAAAAACTAGGCTTTATATATAATATTATTAAAGTTATTAAGTAAAAGCTTTTTTTTGCTAATATAAAACTATTAAGTATTAGTAAATATATTAGTAAATAAGTAATAAAGCTATAAACTATAAAAAGAGCAACTATAATAGTTAATAAATAATAAATAATAATTAATTTTTAATAAATAACAATATAATATTGCTTTTTTTTAACTAATATAACTAGCTTTTTTTAAAAACAACTATATACTAAAAAGCTAAGCTTACTTTAAATAAGCAAAATATATATTAACTTATAACAATAAAAGTATTATTTAATAAAGTAGTATTTATATTTGCGTTTTTATTTTTATTTTTATTTTTTGCTTTAATAATAGTAGCTTAATAGTGTTGCTAGGCGTTTTAAGTTTTAGTATAAAAATAAATAGTATACTATATAATTTATTAAGCTGCACTAATTAAAGCAAAAAGTATTTAAAAAAATATATTTAAGCAAACTAATAAGCAAAAAAGTAGTAAATATATAGTATAACAACTTTAGTAGTTTTTTTTATAAAAAATATAATTAATATTATTAAAGTAGCAAAAATAGTAAATATAAAAATTTAAATATATGCTAAAAATATAGTACTAGTAAAGCTTTTTATTAAATATTATTATAATTTTTAGCTTATTACTATTTAATTAAGCAAAATTATAATTAAAATTAAAAGTTTTATAGTTTAAAAATAACTAACTTATTTTAATATTAAAAGTATATTAATATATAAACTTAAAATAAAAAAGCTTTAAAGGCAGCATAATAGTAGTTACTTAGCAAAAAGCGTAATAAAATAATAATGCTAAAAAAAAGTAAATATTAAAATAAGGTTATAAATTAAAAAATATATATAAAGCTAGGTATAAGCTAATAAGTTAACAAAAAGATAGCTTATAAAAAATAATAAATTAATTTAATTAAAAAAATTAAAAATAGGCCTAATTAGTAAATATACTTATAAATATTAAAGTTGCTAAAAACTAGCAACTTAAAAAAAGAGGTAGTATAATAAAGCACCTAGCTAAAAAACCTATTTGCTAAGCTATTTAAATATAAACTACTTATTAGCTAAAGCTATGCTAACTAATAGCTAAAGCTTTGCTAGTTATACTTTTTTAATTCTTTTAGCTAGTTTAGTTACTTACTTAGCTAACTAAATAAAAGTTATTTAATATACTTAGTTTTTAAAATTGCTAGCAACATTACTTTATAACTATTTTATTGCTTAAACCTTTACATATTTATAAAAATATTTAGCTTTAATTTATAAAATACTTTTAAAAAATATAACTTATTTTAAAAAAGTTATAAAGCTACTTTAAAGCTTAAAAAAACTAACTTTACTAATTTAAAAAAACTAGTTTTATTAAAAATCTTTTTTTATAAAAAAGTAGCTTTAACATAAAACTTTTTTAAAATAAAACGTGCTAATAATAATATTGCTTTACTATATAAAATTAAAACAATACCTTATAAAATACAGCAAGCTAAAAACATTTTAATTTTTATACTACTAATAAATAAAATTATTAAGGTTTTATAAATACGCTTTAAAAATAAAGTTTTTAAAAAAGCAAGCTTACTATATTATAATATATAGTTTATAGTTAAAAAGCTTAAAAAAGGCCTATGCTTTATTAACTTAGCTACTAAGCTTAATACTATTATTATTTAAAACGTTATACTACTATAAAGCTATAATAAGTTTATAAAAAAATTTACTATATATATTATAATATTAGTTAGCAACCTATTTTTAGCTATAATTAAATTAACTTTTTTGTTTATAGCTATGCTTTAACTATATATAACACTTTGCTTAGGTTACTATAAATAATAACTTTGCTTTAAGGCTATATAAACTTTGTTGCTTAATTTTTATATATTATTATGCAAGTCTTTTTTAATATTGCCTTTTAACAGTATAAACTTTTTTTTAATAATATAAAGATTAAAAGCCTTATATTATATTATAATAATTAAAAAGTTGCTTTTAAAATTAAGCAATAAGTTTTAAAGTATTTAAAAAATATTAATGCTATGCTTTTTAACTTAAAATTAGCCAGTTTTACTTTAAGCGCTATAAAAAGTAAATAGTATTGCTAATTTATATAAATTATTAAGTTTATATATAAAATATATAAAAAAAGCCTATTAGTATAAAAGTTATTAAAATTAAAAAATAGCTTATATATAAAAATATTATAAATATTAAAGCTTTTTTAAGGTTATTATTTACTATAAAATATAAATTAAAAACTACTTTTAAATTTATATACTTTTTACTAACTTTTTATAATATAATATAGCTTTTATTTAAAAAACTAAGCAATAATAGTTTATAAATTAGTTAAAGGTTACTTTAATTAACATATTACTTTTAGTTACTATTAATTATTAAAAAAAGTAAATCTACTTTTAAACTAATACTTTTAAAACTAAATAAAAATATATTTTTGCTTAAAAAGTAAATAAAAAATTAAGCTAGCTTAATATAAGTTAAAATATTAAAAGAAACTTAAGCTAAACTATAATACTATAACAAAAAAAGCTTTTAGTATTATTAAGTTATTAAAACGCTTATAAAACTACTTTTGTAGTATATAATTTATTTTAAAAATAAATATAAAGGTTTTAATTGCTTTGTTAAATAATAATTTTTTTTGCTTTTTTAAATACTATATTTACCTAATAAATCTTTTATATTAAAATATTTAACTTTAAGCTTTGCTATAAAAAAAGGTTATAGCTATAATTAGTTTATTTTAAAAATTTTAAAAGCTTATAAATAATAATAATAATAAGTAAAAAAGTAATATAAAGTAATTTATTAATACTTAGCTTAGCACTATATTTATTAATATTAATATAGTTTAAGTTAACTTAAATCTAAATTTAAACAAGCCTTTAAAATTAAATTATAAGTTACTTGCTTTTAGCTTTTTAATTTAACTTATTAAGCTGATTTTTAAGCTTATAGCTTAATAAATATAAAAAGGTTAAAAAATTGCCTAGTTTTTTATTACTAATATTATTTTAAAATAATATAATAACAAGGATAAGCAAAAAAGTTTTAAAAACTTTATATATTAACATTTTATATATAATAATATTTTATAAAAACGCATAACTTAGCGTTTTACTTTTAAGCAATATATTAATTTTTTAAAAAAGTATAAGTTAATTATTTTAAAAATTTACTTAGCTTTTAGCTATAAAGCATTAACTTAGTAATTTACTAAGTTTTATAGCTTTATTACTAGCTTAACTTTACTAAACATATTTATATAATAACTAAGTTTTATTTTAACTACTAAAAATTATAAAGCAGCTTACTTAAAAAATAGTACTAGTATAACACTTTAATTAGCTTTTTATATTTATAAGTTATTAATTTTTAACTATGCTATTTTTTAAAAAAGGCTTTATTTTAATTAAAGTATAGTATAAATAAACAGCTTTTTAAAAGCTAAAGCTTTTTATTAAGTAAACTTTAAGTTAATATTTAAGTTTTTTATAAGTATATAGCATATTGCTATAATAGCAAACTATATATTAAGTATAATAATAAAAGTAGATTTAAAAAACAATTATTATAGCAGCTAAGCACTTTAAATACTATATAGCTTATAAACTAGCTTACTATTTTTAAGCATAAGGCCTTATTAAAAATAGGCACTGCTTAATTAAAATAATGCTTATAAAAGTAATTAATAAAACTTAAAAAACTACCTAAATTACCTAGGCCTTGCTATTTTAGTAAATAATATTATTATTTAATATTATAAGTATAGCTTATATAAACTAGTTTATAAATACTTACTTATTTTACTAATTAAAAATAATATAGTAATATAGCAAGTATTATAATAAGATTTAGTTTTTAAGCATACTAACTTAGTAGTATTAAAAACAAAGCAGCTAAAGCATTATATAAAAAATATTAAACGTATAAAAAAAAGTATTACTTTAAAAAGAAATTAATATAAATTAATAAAATTAATAAAATGCTTATAAAATCTAGCTTAGTATTTATATTAGTAACTTTGTGCTCTTATTTAATACATTTTTAAAAATTAATAAAAGCAATAATAAAAAGCTTTTATATTGCTAAAATAAGCTATACTAAATTACTAAAGCTATAAGTAATATGCGCTATAAGCTTATTAAAATAAATAAATAGCAGCTATATAACTACTACTTTATAAAACAACTTTAAGCTTTTTATAAAAATAATAAAAAATGCTAAGTATTAAAAAACCTTAACTTAATTAAACCTTTAAACTACTAAGCATATTATTTTAAAAAATAAGCTTATTAATAAGCTAGATTTAAAACTTTTAGTAATAAATAATAACTTTACTTTAAATTTTTATAAAAACTATAATTATGTTAATAGTTTTTTTAAACTAATAAATATTAACGCAGTAGCTATTAACTATGTTTAAAAAGCTAGTATAATATAAAATTAACTAAATACCTTTATTTATAATACGTTTTTTTAAAAAAGCTTAGCTAGTATTACTTATTTAATAAGTTTTTGTTTTTAGCTTTTTAGTCTTATACTGCTTTAAAAGAGAATAGTAAAGTAGCTTTGCAATATAAATATTATGCTAACTTTTTACCTTTAAAAGCTCTTTAATTTTATTTTTATTTTAAACTTGTTACTGTTTTTTTTAATTTTATTATTTTTAAACATTTTTTGTTTATTTATATATTAAAACTAATAACTTGCCTTTAAAAAATAGAGTATTAATACCTTTTATATCTTTTATATTGCGTAAAATAAAAAGTATACTTTGCTACTCTTAACTACTTTTTTTAAATTTCTATTTAATGTTTTAAAACATATATTTTTGTCTTATTTTTTATATAAATTCACATAATGCCCTATTTTCCTAAATTTTTTTCTTTCTTTTCTATTTTTTATTTTTTATTTTTTTAAGTAATTATTAAAATCTTTTTTTAAAGCTTTACTTAGCAAACTATTAGCGTTAACTATATTACCTTGTACGCTTTAAAGTTTATAATAAACGTAAAGCTTTTAATTAAATTAAACGTTGTAAGTTGCTATATTTTAAAAAGCAAATTAACTGCGTTATAAAAAGTGCAAGATGTGCCTTAGATTATAAACGCACAATTACTATAAAAACCACTTTAAAGTTTTAAATTAAAAACGTATTTAAAAAACGGCTATATACTTAAGCAAGTATTTATTTTTAATTTAATGAACCGCTTTTTATAATATATATAAAAATAATATTTAAGCAACTTATTTATTAAATTAAAAATGCTTTATACTAATATTAGGTTTATAATAAATATATAAAATATTTACTTTATAGTTTGCTATTTTTACTTTTAACATAAAGAGGCTTTAAATTAAAGTCTTTTTTTTTTTTGCTAAAACCTTTACAAGCTTAATAATATATTTTAAAGCGCTACTAGTAATATAAAAAAATAAATAAACTAGCTAGCAAACATAATGCTTTTAAGTAATACTACTAATAACTTTAATTTTTAAAGCTTTAAGCATTTTTAATATATTAGCACTTGCTTAATTAATTAAAAATTAATATAATACCTTTACTTTTTACTATTTAGGCCTAAAAACGGTTTTTTATTTTTTTTTATAACTAGCTAAGCTTTGCTTATTTTTTTAACTAAGCTTAGCAACTACTTTTTATAAGCAATATTAGTCCTAAAATCTTTGCTAATTATATAGTTTATATTAGCATTAATTTTACTTCTTTTTTTAAGCTTTAAAGTATTTATAATAAAGCATCGCATTAATTTTAAAATAATAAAGCAGCAAAAAATATTTAAAAACTTAGAAAAAAGGCAAAAACCAAAAAAAAGAAAAGTAGCTTTTTAATACTTAGCTTACTACCTTTTTACTAAAAACATACATTAGCTTAATAAATTATAAATAATATATAACTTTAAATTATTATTAATAAGCTAGCTTTATAAAAATTATTTAATTTAGTAAGCAAACATTTAAAGGTTATAAGTATATTATAGTAATTTATACTTATAACTTTAAACACTTAATAAAGCAAATTTTATTAAGTTTTTTTGCTTTAATTTATTATAAAAAATACTTTTAAAAAATACTTATTATAATTTTACTTTTTAATAGCATGCTATAGTTATAAAAGCTAGCTTATAAACTTCTTTTTATTTTTTAAATTTATTTTTATACTTGTACTCTTTTTTTTCTTTTTTCTTTTTTTTTAGTTTACTTTATACTATAGTTTACTTTATATATTTAATTTATTACCTTTTTACTATAGCAAATTAAATCTTAGTGCTTAGAAAAAACGCGCTATAAAAAATTTTAGCTTTTATTTATTTTTAAAAACCTTTATTTATGCTTACAAGTATTTAGCAAAATTACTTTAAATATATTAACTTATTACTAAACTATATAAAACTATAAAGATCTTTAAATAGTAATAATATTAATAATAATAAAATTAATTATTTCCTTTATAATAAAAAGTGCTTAGATTTTATTTTATTAAAAATATAGGAAAAAAAAACGTTTAGTTTTTAGCTTAGTGTACTAATTAAGCACTACTATTTTAGTTAGCTTTTAAAAAGTAAAATTATAGCAAGCGTTTATTTAATTTTAAAAAACTAACTTTATATTTTTATTAAAAATATATTTAGCTAAGCTATAAGCACGTTTTAAAACCTTTTATTTAAAACTTATAGTAGCTATTTAAAAAAACAATTATAGTAATAGTTTAAAAAAAATGTACTTAATATAAAATTTTTATTTTAAAAAAAATATTAGTAGTAATTATTAAATTTTTATTATAGTTAATTTTTACTTATAAAAAGCCTGTATATTTAACTTAATAAGCTAGGTCTTTACTTTTAAATATATATAAGCACTAAAGCTTTTAATAAGTATTTAGCTATAAAGAATATATAATATTCTTACTTAGTTTAAGTTTTTTTTTATAATTAAAGTAATAGTTAGTTATATAAATACTTTTGCTTAGCAACTTTAATTACCTTTATTAGGCCTTTAAATAAAATAATTAACTTAAGGCTTAGCTAAGCTTTAAAAGTAAACTTGTTAGTATTTATTATATTAGTTATATAGTTAGCAACTTAATATAAAGTTTTATTAAAGTAAAAAGGTTTTATACTTAAGCTAGCTATACTTTAATAACTTTTACTAACTATATTAACTATACTTAACTTTATTATTTTAAACATCTTTGCTATACTAACTTAAAATTTAAATTTTAAACATTTGCTTATAAAAGTATACTTTAAATAACTATATAAAAGTACCCTTGCTTTTTTATAAATAAGGCATATTTTTAATTTAAACTAAAATACTTAATATCTTTTAAAACTAAATACTAATAGCTTTTATAGCTTTGCAAACCTATATAATAAAAATAGCAACATATTATAGTACTAATATTAGCTAAAATAATTAATTAATATAGTACTTTAAGTTTATTGCTAAAAATAGCTAATTAATAAAAAAGTAGTAGTTATTTAAAAATATTTTATAAAAACTTATTATTTTAGTTTTTGTTTTAAGTATTTTTTATAGTTATTAAGCTTATATAAAAAAACTATTTTACTAAACCTTAGGCTTAAAATAAAGTTGTTTATAACTTATTAAAAAAATGCTTATAGCTAAATATTAGCATATTTTATTTTAGAGTTTTATAAATAACCTTATTAGTATATTATAATAGTTAATTATTTTTAGCAAGCAGCTTTTATTATTAATAGTTTAAAAATATTAAAATAAAGTACTATGTAAATTTTTAAAAATTTTTAGCAAGTTTATAAAACTATATTTTTTATATTACTTATACTATAATATATTATAGTTATGCTTTTGCTAATATAGCAAAAAGGTTAAAAATATAAAATACCTTATATTATTTATATTATTTACTTATTTAAAGTTTTAAACTAGCTAATACTTTTAACTACTAGTACTTTTAGTATATATAAGCTTTAAAATATTATTTTTATTTTAATAATATTTTAAAAAATAGCTAAAATCTGGTTTATAAAACAAAACTGTACTAAAAAGACAAAATTAATATAAAGTTACTTAATTTTAAACTTTTAGCATTATTATAACTAAGTTTACTAGCTTAAATATTTATATTACTTTAAAAGTAGTTTTATAGTTCCTAATAAACATAGCTTTATTAACCTTCTTTAAAAAAGATTATAAGTTAATAAGCACTTTATTTAAATTAATAATAATATGCTTATTAATAGAAAAACTTTTTGTTAATAGTTACTATAGCTTAAAACTAAAAGATCTACTAGCTAAAAAGCTGTAAAAAAGTATAATACTATTAAACTTATTAAAAGCTTTATAATTTTTTTATAAAGGTAAGAAAATATATACTTAAATCTACTATTAAAAATATTATTTTATAGCAATATTAGCAAAAAACGCTAAAGCAATTTGCTATTAATATAAGTTTAAGTTTAACTACTACTTTTTAGTATAAAGCTAATAAAACCTTTTTTAATATATAACCTATTTTTAGCTTATATATTTTTATAAGTAAAAAGGCTAAGCATAGTATTATGTAAATATAAAAGCTTTTAAAGCTATAATAGCTAAAATAAAGATTTAGTAACTAAAGCAAGCAACTACTAAAAGTAATAATAAGCAATCTTAATAAATAAAACGTTTAATAGCTTTAAATAGTTATAAAAGGCTTATTAAACAATAAAATAATAAAGCATTATATTAATTTTATTAAAAAAAGGTTTTTATAATATATTAACTTATTTTAGCTTTAAAGTGCTAAAATTAGCAACCTTTTTAGCTAGGGAAAATTGCAACGTAATTAGCATATATACCTATTATGCTTTATATTATAAAGTAGCTATAAAACTAAAAAGGGCTAACTTATTTTTTATTTTTTTTATATATAGCTATTGTGTTTACGTTGCTTTTTAAACCTAATTACTTAGCTATTTATTGCATATATAATATATTAAGTTATGCTTTTTAAAATACTTTTATAAAGCCGTAATTAATACAAAGCCCTTAAAAACTAGTTAATGCGTCTACTCTAGCTAGACCTTTGCTAGTATAAAGTTAGAGTGATTTATTTAAAAATCTTTAATTTTATTGCAGTATATAAAGGAAACCCCTTTTATATTTAATTGTATACTATTAAACAATAAATCCTTTTTATAGATCAATAACCTTTTAAATCAAATAAAAGCTAACGTGTATATATAGTAATAAAAATTAAAGCTAGTTTAAACCTAAAAATCTTAATAAATTTTAACTATTAAATAGTAAGTAAATTTAATAAAAAAAGTTATTAAAAATATATAAAAGTTTAATAACTAGTTTTAAAGTAAATAAACAAATATTTAAAAACATTTTCTTAATAATATTATATATATAATATAAAGTATTACTAAACTATAAAACTACTAACTTATATTTTTTAAACCTTGCTTATAAAATCTAATTATTTTTTAATAGAAATACTTATTTTTAAATGCTTAAAAAAACCTATTTACCTAACTAAAAAATAAAGCAAAATTAATTTTTATAAAAAGAAAACTAAATAGAAACCTTTAAATAAGCTTTATAAAAACTAATGTTTAAAAAATAAAATAAGATATAATTATAATTATAAAAAACAACTAACCTAAAAAAATATACTAAAAATAAAGCCTTTTTAAAAAATAAATATTATATATACAAGGTTTATATTTAAAAAAGAAATCATTTTAGTATAAATAAAAGGTATTAGTTAAACTTTACTTGCTTACAACCTCTTTATTTTAATATATAGTTTAAATTAATTAGTTTAAAAAAAAGTTGAAATAACTAGTATAAAGGAAATTAACTTTTGTTATAAAAAGGTACCTTACTTAATAGGATACCCTTGCAGCTAAGGTCACGTGCTTTAGTTAGCAGCTTTATAAAAGCATATATTATAAAGCAGGATTTCTAATTTTATTATAGTTATATAAATTTTTTTTAATATATAGTTTATTATAATATAACTAATCTAGCTTATACTAAGTTAAGCATACTAATTTACTTTGTATTAAAGCTTTAATATTTATAAAAGTTGTAAGCTTAATTTATAAAAATTAGTTCTTTATTTATTAAAATATAATTAGTTAAAAGTTTTAATAATTTTAAATCATAATATTTTATAACTTTGTATTAAATTATTTCTTTAAAAAAGCTTATATAGCTTTACATTTTATTTTTACTATATTACCTCGCATTAACTTTGTTTTAAAAAACATTTACTTACGCTTTTTTATTAAATAAGTAATATAGTTTTAAACTTTAACGCCTTATACTTAAGCTTAAAAAGTTTAAAAGTATATTAATTTAAATAAAAAAACTTTAACTAAGCTTTTTAAAAATAATATTAAAGTTCTAACTATAAAAAAAGCTTAAGCAAAGCTTATTGTTAAAACAAAAAAAGCTAATCTAGGTAATAAAAATCTAGGTATTTTTTTAAAAGAAATGCTATATTAAAAACATAAAGCTTATAAGTATTTAATAAACTATTAATTTAAAGAGTTCAAATAAATATATAATTATTTAAACTTAAATTAACTAATTTTTTAACATCTTAGTGCCTACTATAATTAAAAAAAAGCTACTAGTTAAAAACTTTAATAAAGCTAAAAATAGTTAAGTGCTTATTAAAGCTATTAAAACGTTTTGTGCTTTTTTAAATTTTACTATTAAAATAAGGAAATAAATTAAATACTAAAAAACACTTTAAAAAGCTACTTATAAAAGTATTAAGCTTAAAAAGTAGTAAAAAAACTAAAAGTATAAAATACTATACTTTATAGTAGCAGCTATAGTATATTAAAAATGTGCTAAGCATATAAATACAGCTTTAAAACAGCCTAAAATATATTAAAATATGCTTTTTAAGCTACTACTAAAGTCTTAGTATAAATTAACTAAACATTTAAAAAAAATAAGTTTAAAAGAAATTGTAATAGGGCACCTAGCTAAAAAACCTACTTGCTAAGCTGTTTGCGCATAGACTATATATTAGCTAAAGCTATGCTAACTAATAGCTAAGGCTTTGCTAGTTATACTTTTTTTAATCTTTTTAGCTTGCTTAGTTATTTACTTAAGTAACTAAATAAAAATTATTTAATATACTTAGTTTTTAAAATTGCTAGCAATATTACTTTAAAACTACTTTATTATTAAAACTTTTATACTTTTTTTTTTATATTTTTAAGTTATAATATAATATTTAGTAAAAAGATTTAAACTAAAAACTAAGTATAGTTTATAACTGCTAAGCAAATTACTAGTAATAATATAAATAAGCCTAGTAAACTTAATACTAAAGATAAGCAATAAAAATTAAAAAAACTACTTAATAATTAAGCTAACTTTATAAATAGCTAAAAAATAAAAAAGCTATAAAAAATATAAAAATTAGCAAAAAGCTTAATAATAAACTAAAAAACTTAAAATAAAAAGTATTACTTATTAAAGTAGCTAATTAGCTACTAAATAATAACTTATTAAAAAGTTAAAAAGTTAAAAAGCATTTTTTTTACTTTAAACTATTATTATATAAAAGCTTTTATAATAAAAGTTTTTATTATAATAACTTTTAAAAAAGTTTAAAAAGCTAAAGTAATATTGTTTTAAACTATATTATTAATATAATAAACTAAAACTTATAATAATTTTAACTACTTGCTAAGTAAAAAAACCTATAATATAAAAATAACGCTAAAGCTTTTATATATAATTATAAGTAGCTAAAATAAAATATTATTTCTATAAAAGTTAAAAACTAGATTATAAATATAAAAAAGCAATTAATAAAAGCTTAGCTATAAAGATTAATTATAAATTATATAAGCTTTAATATAAGCTAAGTTTAAAATTTAAATAAATTAGCGTGCTTATAAAAATATACTAAATTATAATAACTAAAAAAAGGCTACTTTTAAAGATTATTAAAAGTTTATTTAGCAAGAGAATGTTAATTTAAAGCTATTTACGCAGACTTATTAAAAGTAGCTATATAAAATAAAATAGTAAAAACCTAAAAACTTAAAAGAATTTTTTTTATTAGGAAGTACTAGTATAAAAGTATAAAAGCGTTATATTATTAAAAAATAATAGCTAACTAGCTTTTAATTATTAGTTAAACTTTTTAAAAAAATAAAAAAGTTTTAATTAAATAATAAATATTATTTAATAATATAGTAATAATATATTATAAAGTTAAAAAACAATAAAGCATTTAATACTATATTAAAAAGAAATATAAACTGCTATAAAAGTAAAAATATGCTAAATGCTTATTAAAGCAAAAGAAGTTAGTAAATAACTTAAAAATATTAAAACATTTTTTAAAAAAAACTAATAAGTTATTTAAGTAATAAATAAATTATAATTAAAATAGGTTAGTATATATTAGTAGTAGCTTTATAAAGTACTACTACCATAACTAAAAAGCTATATAGCTAAAAATAATTTAAAAAATAAAGCGTTAGTATTAAACTGCTAATTAAGCAAAACTAAATAAATGTTATTAAAATAGCTTAAAAATAAAATATAAAATGTTTAAATACTTTAATTAATTTCTTTTTTAAGAAAAGTTAAAAGCTAAGCTAAAATGAAATAATATATTTAACTTATTTTAGTAAAGTTTTATAAAATAATTAATTTAATAAAGCTATTTAAAGCAATAGCTATAGTTTTTTTAAGCAGTAAGCAAAAGATTAAAAAAGTTATAGTAAATATAAATATAAAAGCATAAATTAATATTATATATAAAACTTTAAATAAAAATATTTATAAAAAATAAATATTTTATTACTTTTTTAATAAAACTAAATAAAAAGCTAATAAAATATTAAGTAGCTTATATAGCTAGTTTTAAATAGTTAATATATATAAATTTAAAAAAACTTTTAAATAAATATTTTATATAATATATAAAAAGTAAAAAAAATTAAAGATTTTATTATTATTACTAAAATAAGTTAATTAAATATTTTATTTAATATAGCGTTTATTTAGTAGTTTTATAGCAAATAATAAAAGATAAACTTTAAAAAGTTTGCTAAAAACGTAGTTAGCAGTTAGGTAGCATATATTGCTAACTTAATAAATATAAATATTAGTTTTTATAAAATTACTATTTTTAAAAATTAATAAAAAACTTAGTACTAAAAATAAAATTAATTTATTAAAATATTTTAAAGCGTTTTAATATATATATTTTAAACTATTAATAAAAAAGTTATTAATACTTAAAAAGTATAAAATATAATAAACTTATTAAAAAAAGTATAAGTATTATTTAATTTATTTTATTATATTATAAAAGCTTAATAGTAAGTGCTTAAAAAGTACTTAAAAGAACTTTTAAATAAGCTATATATAGTACTTAAAAGTAAATATAAAAGCTTTTATTTTATTTATACTAAAAAACAAGATTATAAAGCTTTATATTAATTATAAAAAGTTAAATAAAGTAATTATAAAAAATTATAAAGGTTAAAGCAATAAGGTAGTTATAAAGTAATGTTGGTAACAATTTTAAAAACTAAGCATATTAAATAACCTTTATTTAGTTAACTAAGTAAGTAACTAGGCTGGCTAAAAAAATAAAAAAAAAGTATAACTAGCTAAACTATAGCTAATAGTTAGCGTAGGTTTAGCTTATATATAGTTTATATATTTATAGTATAGCTAGTAGGTTTTATAAGTAAGTGCTTTATTATATTGGCTTTTTTTTAAGTTACTAGTTTTTAGCAATTTTATTATATATAAGTATATTTGCTAATTAGGCCTGCTTTTAATTTTATTTAATTAAATGACTTTTTTATAGCTTATTACTATACTTTTGCTTATTTTTTTAATTTTTATTAATTTACTTTATTTTTTTAAAATTTATAACTTTACTTTTAAAATTTGGTTTTTTTAATATTGCTTATTTTATTTAATTTTTTACTAAGCAGTTGCTATAATGCTACTTTTAAAACTCTTTTACTTTAACTTTATATACTTTTATATTTTTAATATAAATTTTAGCTAGTTATTTTTAAATTATATTATTTTAAACTTAAACTATAACTTTAATAATAATAAGCTAAAAACTGTTTTTATACTTAGTAAAAAGCTTTATTAGTACTATATTTTAAATATATATTTTAACTTTTATATTTATTGCTTTTGCTAACTTAATAACGCTAACTATATTTTTTATAAAAAAGATTATATTAATTATTATGCTATATATTTATTGCTTTATTGCTTATAGTTTTTATTAAATATTATTTATATAATTTTTTTTTGCTTTAGTAAGCATAGCTTAAAAAATTATAGTATATATTACTTATATACATATTTATATATAAGTTATTTAGCAAAACTATTAAGCTAACGTTGCTAATAATAAAAAAGCTTTTTTAGTTAATAATATTGTTACTTATATTAGCTATTATATATTTTGTTTAAAAAAAATAAGTTTAGCTTTTTAGTAAGCAGTTGCTTTTAAAAAAGCTAGTTTTTTTACTATATAAAAAAAAAAGTGCACTATACTACTTTTTCTTAAAAATTAGTTTTTATTTAATATTTATTAATTATTATTATTGCTTTTTTTATTATTTATACTTTTTACTAATTATTTACTAGCTTAGTTTTTAATACTTTATTAGTTTTTTATTAGTAAAAAAAAGCTTTTAGCTAGCAACTTTAATAATATTTTATAAAAAGCTTAGTTTTTTTTGCTTTTTTAAAATACTAAAATAGCTTTTTAAATAACTTTAATACTTGCTTACGTTAATTATATACGCTTATTATAAAGCTTACTAATAAAAAGCTAAACTTTTAAAAATAGTTTGCTAATAAAAGTTTTAAAAACTTTTTTAAATATTAGTAAAGCTTTTAAAAAGCTTTTTATTTAAAAAGTTATTTTAACTTTTATTATTGCTTTTATTTATATTAGTTATTAAAGTATACTATTAAATTTTAGCTAAGGCTGCTTTAATACTATAATATAGTTTTTATTTTTTTTAGCTATTATTTAGCTTTTTTTATTAACTTTTTATTTTAATAATATTATTTTTATTATAAATAAGTTAGCTTAAAGTTGCTATAAGTTTTTAATATATAAGTTTTTATTTTTTATAGTACTATAGCTTAGGTAACTGCTTAATAATAGCTCACTATTTTTTAATAATTAAGTTTTATACTTTTATAACTTTTAGTGCTTATATGCTAATATAACTACTTTATTTATTATTTTATTTAATATAAACCTTTTTAACCTTTTTTTTATATTAATTTAGTAAATAGCTTATATTTACTAAGTATTTAGCTAGCTTTTAAATATTATATTTTATTAGCTAGCTTTTTTATTTGATTAAATATTTTTATTTACTTTAGTTTTTTAATACTAAACAATATTTTTATTACTTATTTTTTAACTTAAGCAGCGCTATTTTGCTAGCAGCTTTTAGCTAGTTTATTTATAGCTTAAGCAATAATATAAAAATTATATTATAAACTTAAAAATAAATTTTAAATAACTAGATTTAATATGTTTAAGTTTTTTTAAAAAAACTTTAACTTAAATATATATAAAAGCTAGCTTTCTTTTTTACTTAAACTTAAAATATATTATTAATAGCTTTAGTATATTACTTGCTTAAAACTTTTTTAGTATATAATATTTATTATAATGCTTTTATATTAACTTTACTACTTACTATTAATACTTATAAACTATATAGTATATAGCTTTTATTTGCTATAGTTCTTTTTTTTAAATATTAAATTAAAGCTGCTTTAATATTTACTTAATATTTTTTAAGTAATATTTATATAATGCTTTAAATAATAAATAGCTTATAGAAATATATTAGGTATTATTATATATAAACTTAGCTTTTGCTAATACTTTAACTTAGCTATTTAGCTTATTAGTATAAAAAATATAAAAATACTTTTTTAAAGTTTAGTATACTTATTTTATTTAGCTATTAGTTTAAAAATGCTATATAGTAAATAGCTACTAATATACTTTTTATACTTTATAAAACCTTTTTTAAAATTTATTTATAATAAGTTTATTTTTAAAATTAATAATTTTTTTAAAAAGCCTATACTAGCAATTTACTTTATAATATATAATTACTATAAGCTTAGTAGTATTAAGCGTTTTTTATATAAAAATAAATAATGCTATTTTTATAAATTAGTTTATAATAACTTAAATTATATTATAAATATTACTATTTGCTTTTATATATAAAAATAGTTTTATAATAAAATTTAAGCTAATTTTTAAAAAAGGCTACTTTAATAAAAATAATAATTAAAGCTTTTTATAAAGCTTATATTTTAATTTTTAAGCGCCTTTATATTATATTTAGCTAGTAACATATTTTTTAATATTTTGCTTTAAACTTTTTTAATAAAACTTATATTATAATAACATAGCTATTTTTTTTTATATGCCTAGCTTTAAAGTTCTTATACTACTAATATATTAGTTACTTTACTAAAGCTTTTTAAGCTAAAATTATTAGCTACTTTTTAAAATATAATATATTTTTATTATTAATATAATACTTTTTATATATTTTAGCTTTATAGTATATAATTTTTGCTAGCTTTATAAAAGTAAAGTTTTTTTTAGCTTATAGTTTTAAATTATTTTATAAAACTGCATTAAACCTGCTCCTTTAAAAGCTATTTTGCTTTAAGCTAATTTTTTAGCTTTAGTATATAAAACATATTAGTTATAAATAATAGCTTTAGCTTTTTTTTAAAAAAAAGCAGTTTTTATACTTTTAGTAGTAGCTTTTATTAAATAAATTATTATCAATATTTATATAGTATATAATATATAAGTTAAGCATATATATTAATGCTTTTTACTTTATTACTTTTAAAAATTATTTATAATTATATAGTAAAAGTCTAGCGCTCTATAAGCTTATAAGTTTATAATTTATACTTTTATTATTAAATAAGCTAATAAATATAAGTTTAATAAAGCTTTTTAAGCTGCTTTAATAGTATAAGCTAATGCCTTTTTTTTAAATAAGACTTTTGCTAATAATTGCTATACGTTTTACAGCAGCTTGCTAACTAATTAAAGCTTTTTTTTAAGCATTAATATTATATTTTTATACTAAATTTTTTAGCTATATAATTTAGCTTTTTTAATACTTTATTTGCTAAGTTTAATATGCTTAATTAATATTTTATTTTAAAATTAAACTATATTAGCTTATATATTTAGCAAACAAGCTTTTTTAAAAAGTTTTATGCTAGTAAGTTAACTATACCTTTTAAAGCTATATAATTTATTTATACTATAAAAGTTTTATTTATTTTTTTAAAGTACTATTACTAATACTTATAGGTTTTTATAATTATTAAAAGCTTTTGCTAGCTTTTTGCTTATTTAATTTTTATATTTATAAGCATTTATAATTAGTAAGCAACTAGTTTTTGCATTTTTTTATAAAGCTATAATAGTATTTTTAATATTACTTTTGTTAATATATTTGTTTTTATTTTAGTGTTTAAATAGCTATTTTAGTATTAAAAAATAATTATTATTTAATTTGCTTTTAAAATTTATTTTAAAATATAACTTAATAAAGTATAACTTTTTAAAATAGCTATAATTATTATAATAACGTTTATATATTTAGCTATAAACTTTTTATAAAAGTTTGCAAACTTTAAAAATACTTATATATTATATACTAAAGTTAATGCTTTTTACTTTTAAATAATAGTAACTTTTTAAAAAATTATTTTTATTTTTTTAATTATAATAATAAACTTTAAAAAATTATTTTAGTTTTAAAAAGTTTGCACTTTAATAGTTTTATAAATAGTTAATATTTTGCTAACTGCTTATAAACTAATTAAAAGTACTTTTTATATTTTTATTTTTTTTTAAAAAAAACTATAATATTATTTAAATAAACTATATAAATATAATTTACTAGCTTAGCTAGCGCTTTATATATATAAGCTTAAAAAGTTGCAAATGCGTTTAATTTAAATATAGTAATAAGTATTATAAAAGTTTAGCTTTTAAATTTTTTTAATTAACTTTAGCTTATTTATTACTCTTAATATAAAAAGTAAAAAGTACTTATTTTTTATAGTTACTTTATTTAAGCCTTTATAATTAACGTAAAGCTTTATAGTTTTTTTTAGTATAAATAAAATAAAAGCATTTGCGCTTGCTTTTAAGTACTATATATAGCTTATTTAAAAGTTTTTTTTAAAGTACTTTTTAAGCACTTTTTATTAAGCTTTTATAGTAAAATAAATTAAACATAATAGTACTTATGCTTTTTTTACTAGGTTTATTATATATTATATTTTTTATAATACTAATAATCTTTTTGCTAATAGCTTAAAGTATATATATTAAAAAGCTTTAAAATATTTAAGTAAATTAATTTTATTTTTTATACTAAGCTTATTATTAATTTTTAAAAATAATAACTTTTTTAAAAAACTAATACTTATATTAATTAAGTTACTAATATATATTGCTTAATTACTAACTATATTTTTAATAAACTTTTTAAAATTTATTTTTTAATATTTACTATAAAACTATTAAGTAAAGGTTATATTTAATAATATACTTAACTAAGTTATTTTTAGCTATAATATTAAAAGCTTTAATACTTTTTATTTTTTATATATTATATAAAATATTTACTTAATAGTTTTTTTAATTTTTTAAGCGTTAACTATTTAAAAACTAGCTATATAAGCTACTTAGCACCTTATTAGCTTTTTATTTAGTTTTATTAATAAAAATAATAAAATATTTACTTTTTATTAGTATTTTTAAAAAAAAAATTATATATAATATTAAGTTATACTTTTATGTTTATATTTATAATAACGTTTTTTAGCTTTTGCTTACTACTTAAAAAAACTATAGCTGCTATTTAAAATAGCTTTATAATACTAAATGCTTTATAAAATTTTGCTAAAATAAATTAAATATATTAATTTATTTTAGCTTAGCTTTTAACTTTTTATTTTTAAAGTTTAACTAAGCTGCTTAAATGTTTTATACTTTATTTTTAAGCTATTTTAGTAGTTTTTGCTTAACGTTGCTTAACTAGTAATTTAATGCTAATATCTTATTTTTTAAATAATATTTAGCTATATAGCTTTTTTTATTATAATAATAATATTTTATAAAGCTATTGCTAATATATACTAATTTGCTTTAATTTTAATTTATTTATTACTTAAATAAGTTATTAAGTTTTTTTTAAATTGTTTAGGCGTTTTTAAGTTATTTACTAATTTTTTTTACTTTAGCAAGCGTTTAGCATATTTTTGCTTTTATAGTAGTTTATGCTTTTTGCTAGCATAATACTAAGTACTTTATTATTTTTTACCTTTATAATATATTATTATTATATTATTAAGTAATATATGCTACTTTATTAAAACTATTTTAGTTTTTTTTAAGGCTTATATTAATAGTTAAAAACTAGTTAACTATTGTTTTTAGCAATATAGCGCTTTTAAGCTTTTATACTAGTACTTACTAATAAAGACTTTTTTTAAGTTTTTATTTTATTATTATTAAAGCTTATATAACTACTTTTAAAAAGTTTGCTTAAATAGCTTTAAGTTAATATTTTTTTATTAAATAAACTTTTAAAAGTTATTAAAAGTAGCTTTTTTTTAAGTTATTATAATTTTATATATTTTAATAAAAATGCTAATTTATTTAAATATTAAACTTAGCTTATATTAAAGCTTATATAATTTATATTAAAATTTTATAGCTAAGCTTTTGCTAATTGCTTTTTTTATAGCTATAATTTAGGTTTTAATCTTTATAGCAGTAGCATTTTGCTTTAAATGCTTATAATTATATATAAAAGCTTTAGCATTATTTTTATATTATAGTTTTTATTACTTAGTAACTAGCTAAAATAATTAATATTTTAGTTTACTATATTAATAATTTAATTTAAAAGGTTATTTTTTAGCTTTTTAAACTTTTATAAAAACTATTATAGTAAAAGATCTTATTAAATAAGCTACTATATAATAGTAGTTTAAAGTTAAAAAAATAGCTTTTACTTTTTTAACTTTTTTAAAGGTTGCTAGCTTTTAGCTAATTATTTACTTTAATAAATAATATATTTTATTTTAAGCTTTTTAGTTTGCTATTAAGTTTTTTGCTTTTTTATTATATTTATTATTACTTTGTTATTTTTAATTATTTATAAATTTAGCTTAACTATTAGCTTATTTTTTTAACTTTTATTGCTTATTTTTAGTATTAGGTTTATTAAGCTTGTTTATATTATTGCTAGTTATTTGCTTAGTAGTTATAAACTATACTTAGTTTTTAGTTTAAATCTTTTTGCTAAATATTATATTATAACTTAAAAGTATAAAAATAAAAAAGTATAAAATTTAAAGCAATAAAGTAGTTATAAAGTAATATTGCTAACAATTTTAAAAACTAAGTATATTAAATAACTTTTATTTAGTTAAATAAGTAAGTAAGTAAGCAAGCTAAAAAAATAAAAAAAAAGTATAACTAGCTAAACTATAGCTAATAGTTAGCATAGGTTTAGCTTATATATAGTTTATATACTTATAGTATAGCTAGTAGGTCTTATAAGTAGGTGCTTTATTATAAAAATAAAAATTTTTATGTTTTATATTAAAAGTAATAAATAAGTTAAAGTTAGCAAAGGTCTTTTTAAAGCTAAACGTTTATAATACTTACTATTATATTTAAATTAAGCATAGCAATAAGCAAAAAACTGCTTAATAAATAAAATATAAATATTTTAAGTATATAATTATACTTTTTAAATTAACTAATACTTTTATAACTTTTTTGGCATGTATATATAAAGCGTTAGCTAAGCTAATTAGTAATATTTAAATAATTTATTTTAATAATATTATAGTTTTTTTAAAAAATATAAAAAAATTAAAAAGCACTTTTAATTAGTTTATAAGCAATTAGCAAAATATTAACTATTTATAAAAAAATTATTAAAGTGCAAATTTTTTAAAACTAAAATTAAATTTTTAAAGTTTATTATTATAACTAAAAAAATAAAAATAGATTTTTAAAAGGTTACTACTATTTAAAAGTAAAAAGTATTAACTTTAATATATAATATATAAATATTTTTAAAGTTTATAAACTTTTATAAAGAAATTATAGCTAAATATGTAAATATTACTATATTAATTATAGCTATTTTAAATAGTTATATTTTACAAGCTATGTTTTTAAGTAAACCTTAAAAGTAAATTAAATATTTAGAAATATAAAAAAAGCTTTTATATTATAATAACTATTTTTTACTACTAAAATAGCTATTTAAATATAAAAATAAAAATAAACATATTAATAAAACTGATATTAAAAATATTATTACACCTATAAAAGAAATAAAAACTAATTATTTACTAGTTATAAAAACTTATAAATATAAAACCTAAATAAGCAATAAGCTAGCAAAAGCTTTTAATAATAGTAAAAAGCCATAAATATAAATAATAATATTTTTTAAAAAATAAATAAAACTTTTATAATATAAATAAATTACATAGCTTTAAAAGGCGTAGGTAATATATTAGCGTAAAACTTCTGAAAAAGCTTACTTACTAAGTATATAAACTAGTATAGTTTAATTTTAATATAAAATATTAATTAAATATAGTAAACTTAGTAAATAAGCTATTAAAAAAGCTAAATTATATAGCTAAAAGAATTTAGTAAAAACATATAATACTAATGTTAAAAAGAACTTTAATTGGTTAGTAAGCTACTATAAAAAATATAGTAGTTATTAATAAAAATTTTATTCTTTTTAAAAAAGTAAAGTATTAGCTTATATTATTAAAGTAGCTTAAAAAGCTTTATTAAATTTATAGTTATTAGCTTATTTAATAATAAAAATATAAATTATAAACTTATAAGCTTATAAATTATTAAAGTTTTACTATTTAATTATAAACAGTTTTTAAAAGTAAAAAAGTAAAAAGTACTAATATATATATTTAACTTATATATTATACTATATAAATAATAATAGCAATTTATTTAATAAAAGCTATAACTAAAAGTATAAAACTATTTTTTTTTTTAAAAGCTAAAGCTATTATTTATAATTAATATATTTTATATATTAAAGCTAAAAAATTAGCTTAAAGTAAAATAGCTTTTAAACTAGCAGCTTTAATATAGTTTTATAAAATAGTTTATAAATTATAAGCTAAAAACTTTACTTTTACAAAGCTAGCAAAAATTATATAATATAAAGCTAAAGTATATAAAAAATATTATATTAATAGTAAAAGTATATTATACTTTAAAACGTAGCTAGTAATTTTACCTTAAAAAGCTTTAGTAAAGCGACTAATATATTAGCAATATAATAACTTTAATAAGTATATAAGAAAAAATAAAATAACTAAATTATTATAGTATAAGTTTAATTAAAAAGGTTTAAAACAAAACGTTTAAAAATACGTTGCTATTTATTTATAATATAAAAGCGCTTAAAAACTAAAGTATAAGCTTTATAAAAAGCTTTAGTTATTACTTTTATTAAAGTAACCTTTTTAAAAAATTAGCTTAAATCTTATTATAAAACTACTTTTATATATAAAAGTAAATAGTAACGTTTATAATATAATTTTAGTTATTATAAACTAGTTTATAAAAATAAGGTTATTTATTTTTATATAAAAAATGCTTAATACTGCTAAGCTTATAGCAATTATATATTATAAAGTAAACTACTAGTATAAGCTTTTTAAAAAAATTATAAATAATAAAAATAAACTTATTATAAGTAAATTTTTTAAAAAGAATTTATAAAGTATAAAAAATGCATTAGTAGCTATTTATTATATAGCACTTTTAAATTAATAACTAAATAAAATAAGTATACTAACCTTTAAAAAGATATTTTTATACTTTTTATGCTAATAAGCTAAATAGCTAAGTTAAAATATAAATAAAAGCTAAGTTTATATATAATAATAGCTAATATACTATTATAAGCTATTTACTACTAAAAGCATTATATAAATATTACTTAAAAAGTCTTAAATATATATTAAGCTAGCTTTAATTAAATATTTAAAAAGTAAAAAAAAAAACTATAGCAAATAGAGGCTATATATTATATAGTTTATAAGAATTAAAAGTAAATAATTAAGTTAATATAAAAGTATTATAATAAATATTATATATTAAAAAAGTTTTAAGCAAGTAATATAATAAAGCTATTAATAATATATTGTTAGTTTAAGTATAAAAAAAAGCTAGCTTTTATATATATTTAAATTAAAGTTTTTTTTAAAAATAAAAACTTAAGCATACTAAATTCAGTTGCTTTAAATTTATTTTTAAGTTTATAATATATTTTTTATATTATTGCTTAAGCTATAAAAAAACTAGCTAAAAGATGCTAATAAAATAGCAGTGCTTAAGTTTAAAAATAAATAAATAAATAAGTAATAAAAAATATTATTTAATATTAAAAAAACTAAAGGAAATAAAAATACTTAAAAAAATAAAAAAGCTAGCTAATAAAGTATAATATTTAAAAGCTAGCTAAATATTTAATAAACATAAGCTAGCTACTAAACTAATATAAAAAAAAGTTAAAAAAGTTTATACTAAATAAAATAATAAATAAAGTAGTTATATTAGCATATAAGCACTAAAAGTTATAAAGTATAAACTTAGTTAATAAAAAAATAATAAGCTATTATTAAATAACTAAGCTAAGCTATAGTGCTATAAAAACTTAAACTTAAACTTAAAAAACTAATTTAACTAAAAATATAGTTAAACTATTAAATATATAAACTATTATTATTAAATAAAAAGTTAAAAGTTAAAAGTTAAATATAAGCTAAAATAATTAATATATATAAAATTATTAAAATGTTTATAATAAAAAGCAAGTATAGTAATATAATAAAAAGTATAAATAAAACTAATAGCTAATATAAAATAAACGTTATAAATAAAAACGTTTTAATAACTATTGCTAACACTTAAAACAATATAAAAGCTTTTTTTTTTAAAGCTAAATATAATTAAGCTTTAACTTAGTAGCGTTTATAATAAGCATATATAACTAAGCAATATATATATATAAATTGCCTAAAAAGGCGTTTTTTATTTTAGCGCTAAGTATAAACTATATTAGTTTTTTTACTAATTTTAAAAAAGCTAAAAGTTATAATTACTATATTAATATTAAAAAAAGTTAATATAAAAATAAATTATTTAATAAGCACTATATATATTAACTATTTAAACTTAAATAAAAATTGCTATAAAGTAATAAAAAAAGTAAGCTTATAAAAAAAGCAGCTTAAAAAATTTTTTATTATAAAAAACTATAGTTTTTTTTTATAGTTAACTATTTTTTAAAAAGCTAAGCTAACTTTTTTAAAGTAAAAAATAAAGTAGCTAATTTTAACTATAAAAAAATTATTAAATATAGTATTTATATTATTAACTTAAACTTTTTTATATATTAAAAGCTTACTATTAATATACTAATAAAAAAACTATATATTAAATAATAACTTAAGCTATGCTTTTAAAAGCTATAAAAATATAAAAAAGCAATATTTAAGCAAATAACTTAATAAAAATAAAGCAGTAAACGTATAGCATAGCAAGCATAATAGTTTTATTTATAAGCAATATAATTAATAAAGCTAAAACTAAAAGTATAAAAATAATAAATTTAAAAGTTGTTATATATTATAAAAATATAATTAATTTAAAGCTTTTAGCTATAAATAATAAGTAATGCATTTTAACTAAGCTTTTTATAAAAAAGGTTTAGTATGCAATAATTAAAAAATAACTAACTTAGAGCCTTATTAAAAAATATGTATGCGCAAAAGCAAAACGCAACACTTTAAAGGGCAGCATAATAGCAATTAATTAGTAAAGAAATTAAAAAATAAAAAGTTGAAAAAAGCTAAATAACTAAAATTAAAAATTAAAATAAAAAAAAATTATAAAGCTACTTATAGCTTATAAGTTAACAAAAAATAGCTTATTAAAAAAAACCGGCAATTTAATTAAAAAAAATTAAAAATAGGCTTAATTAGCAAAATATACTAATAAATATTAAAATTTTTAAAAACTAGTAACTAAAAAGTAAAAGCAGTATAACAGGGCACCTAGCTAAAAAACCTACTTGCTAAGCTATCTGTGTATAGACTATATATTAGTTAAAGGTACCCTGACTAATAGCCGAGACTTTGCTGGTTATACCTTTTTTAATCTTTTTAGCTAGCCTGGTTACCTACCTAGCTAACTAGACAAAAGTTATCTAATACTTTTAGTTCTTAGAATTGCTAGCAACATTACCTTACAACTACCTTATTGCTAAAACCCTTACACTTTTATTAAAGTGAAAACTTACTAATTTCAATAAAAAAACTATAAAACTAATAAGCAAAAAAAGGTTTATAATTTAAAAAAAATGTTAAAACTATACTATAATAAACTATAATATAAAATTAATTAAAAAAGTTAAAATATTAAAAAAATGGTATTTACCTAAAAACTGTAAAAATAGTATAAAATTACTAAAAACTTTTATAAACAACACTTTAAAGCTATAAAACCTTTAGTTTAGCTAGCTATATAGCTATAAGCTGCAAAAAGCAAATTTAATCAACTTATAAAAACAATAATAAAGCAATAATAAGTTTATTATAAAAAATATATAAAAAAACGCATAATAAAGTATTATAGTTAAACATGCTTTAAAACAAGTTATTTTTTTTAAAAAAAAAGTAATTATAAATTAGTTAATAGTAGTATAACTAACTAAGTAGATTATAGCTATTACTTTTTTTAAATATAAATAATAAAGCTTATATATATAAACAGCTATAGCTTTACTATAGTGCATATATATAGGTTTGCACATTTTATAAAATCTTAAAATCCTTTTTTTTTTCTACTTTAAAATGTTTATTAATAAATTAAGTTACCTTTAAAAGCCTTGCCTTTTTTATATCTTAATTATAATATTAGTATAGTAAAAATAGTAGATATAGAAATTTAAATATATGCTAAAAAACGTAATGCTAATAAAGCTTTTTACTAAGTATAGTAGCAATTTTTAGCTTGTTACTATTAAGGTTAGCAAAATTATAGTTAAAATTAAAAATTTTATAGTTTAAAAATAACTAGTTTGGTTTAATATTAAAAATATATTAGTATATAAATTTAAAGTAAAAAAACTTTAAAAGTAGCATAGCAGCAGTTACTTAATAAAAGGCTTAATAAAGTAATGCTAAAAAAACTAAATTTTAAAAATAAGGTTATAAAATTTTAAAAAAGTGCATAAAGTTAATATAACCTAATAAGTTAATAAAAATAGAGCATATAAAAAATAATAAAGTAATTTAATTAAGTAAATTAAAAGTAAGCTTTACTAGTAAATATACTTATAAATGCTAAACTTGCTAAAAACTAGCAACTTAAAAAAAAAGTAGTATAATAAGGCACCTAGCTAAAAAACCTACTTGCTAAGCTATTTATATATAAACTATAAGTTAGCTAAAGCTATGCTAACTAATAGCTAAGGCTTTGCTAGTTATATAATCTTTTAATATTTTTAGCTAGTTTAGTTACTTACTTAGTTAATTAAATAAATGTTATTTAATATACCTAGTTTTTAAAATTGCTAGCAACATTACCTTATAACTACTTTATTGCTTAAACCTTTATAGCTTAAAGCATTTGCTAAAAAATTTTTAATTAAGTATTAAAATGTTTTGCTTTAAAGTAAAGTTTATAGCTAATTATATTACTATAACTACTTTTATTTGTTTAAACTTGTTACTTATTAATAAATAAGTTGCTTTAATATATTTAAACTTTTTTAAAAAGTATTTTTTAAAGCGTTTTTATTATATATTACATTTTTAAGTCTAAACTATAGCTAGTTACTTTATTTTATAGCAATGCTTAAAACTATAATAAAACGTTAGCTTAGCTAATTTATTATAATTATAATACTTTTATTTTAAAAGCTGTGCTTTTTTTTAACTATAAAAACTATATTTTATTAATAAGCTATAGCTTTTTTAGTAAATAAATTATAATTATATTAGTTAACTTTTAGAATTACTATTTTTAGCGCTTTTTAAAACTATATTAACTTAATTAATAAAAGCTTATTATATTACAAAGGTGATCTTTGCATTTATTAATCTAATTAATGTTATAAACATAAAATAAACTTGTTAATTTAATAATTATAAGATTTTACTTACTACCTTTTAATTAAAGGCTTATACTAAAAAATAATAGCTATAATTAATCTTTAAGTAAAAGCTATAGTAAAGCCGTAAAATATAAAATATATAAATAAGTGCAAACAATACTATACTATATATTTTAGTTTTTAGTTCTTTATTTTTAAATTTTGTTATTAATATAAAATATTGTAAGGGGCGACCCTTACCTACCCTGGAGTGCCTGGACTGGCATAGCCCCTAGGGGGGCGGAGACCCTTCGGCTAAAGGTCGGCGCAGGTCCTTGCAGGACCTGAAGGACCTAGGCTACATATAGCCTGATTGCGCAGATGTAAGACATCTGGGCAATAACCACTTTTGGTGAGCCCTATGGCTCAACAGTCAATAACAACGCACCGTTACAAATATATATTAGTTTTTATACTAGTTATTTTACTTAACCTTATTATAATTTAAAAGTTATTTTATTAACTATTTAAAAAACTTTTAATTATCTTATTACCTAATATGCTAAAATTAACTAAATTAAATATAATAAATATTTAGCTTTTAACCCTTTTAATACTATACTAAACAAAGTGCATTTATACTAACTAATAATTAATACGTTATTAAACCTAGATAACAGGTCCGGTTTAATTTAAATAATTTTTAAAGCATAAAAGCTTAAGATTTAATAAAATATAAAATAATAATAAAGTAAGTATTTAAAAACTTTGTTTATTTTACTTATAAAAAGCTAACAACCTTTTATATAAAAAAACATAAATAAAATAAAAATATAAACCTTTAAAAAATAAACGCGGCCTTTATATCTTTTAACTACTTTATAAAAGTTATAAGTAACTAAGTATTTCTTAGAGCCTAGTTTTAAGTAATAAAAAACAAATAAAATAAAACTTATAAGTATAAGTAAAAACTAATGCTGCTAATAAGTATTATATATAAAAAAGCAAACCTTTGCAATACTATTTAAAGCTATAAGGTTTACTACTATTTAAGCATATTTAAATTTCTTAAAATTAATAAATAAAAAATATTTTACTAAAACAATAAATAAGAATTTAAAAGTTATATAGTAAAAGTGTAAATATAAATTATTAACGTTATAAGCAGCGCTTTTTATTAATAAAAACTTATATAACATAGTAATAACTTTAAATAAAAAAAATGTTAACAGTATAAGCTTAAGCTATTAAATTTAACTAAGCTTTTTAAAACTAAGATTTTTAAAAAATATATATTATTAGTATAGCTTAGCAAAAAAAGCATAAAAGTTAAAAGAAACTAATATAGCTTTAAAAAATTAAATTATAACTATAGCTACTATCTCTTTAATAAACTAATCTTATTAGTTTACCTTTAAATTTAATAAATTATATAAATTTAAAACAAAAAAAACCAAATAGGAAAAATAAATTTACTTTTTGTTTTTACAAGTAATAAAGCAAATAAAAAACTTAAAGTTTAATTTAAACATTAGTATATACTATTTAAAAAAGCTAAAACAAAATTATAATTATTTTACTAATAATAGTAATAAGATTACTTACATTACTAGTTAAATAAATAAGACTATAGCTAAAAATTTAATAGCTTTTTTTTTCTAAAAAAAACTATTTTTAAAAAGATTAAATAAAATATTAAAATACTTATACTAAGATTATTATAAGCTAAATAAATATAAAATAGCTTAAATTAAGTATTAAAATTTTAAAATAGCTAATAAAAACATGTTTAGCAATAGTAAGATTTAAGTTACTAAATAAGCTAGATAAGCTTAGGTTTTTTAAAAAGTTTAAGCATAATATATATAACAAGCTTTTAAACTATTTCAATGTCTTTTATTTACTAAAAAAAATTTAATTTAATTATTACCTTTATATAGTATTATAAGTATGCTTAAATTTTTAATTATTAGCAGCATAAAAACTTTATTAACAAATTAAAAATTAACCTACTTAAAAAGCACTAGTTAAGTTTAAACAATTTAATACTAAATTTAAAATTATAAAATAAATTAAAAGATTTAGTAGTTAAAAAATAAAAATAAACTATTATAAAATCTTTTACTTTAAAACTAAAATAATAGTATATTTATATACGCTAAACCTAACTTTAAGCAAGCTAAGCTATTAATTGCAAAAAAGCAATACTTTACTTATTATAAACAAAGCTATTAAAATAATAATTGCTTTAAAAAACAAAATCTAAACTTTTAAGTACTGCTTAAGTTAATATAATTATTGCTAAAGCTATAAAAATAAAAGTACTAAAAAATAAAATAACAAGTAGCTTAAAAAAACTAAACTTTTATTTTTAGCAAAGTGTTATATTAGCTTTAAAAATAAAAATATATAAAAATATTTTACTTAACTTTTTAAAAAACTTTTTTAAAAAGAATTTTATAATAATTAACTATATTATAATAAATAATAAGTAAATATTAACTATACAGCTTTTATAAACATAAAAGGGAACGTATACCTTTTACTAAACGTAAGCTTTGCTACTAAAATATTAAAGTACTTATAAGCTAAGAAAATAAAAACTTTAAGCTTGCTTTAATAGCAAAATATTATAATAAAAAAGTATAGTTAATTATTTAAGCTTTATAAGCTTATTTAAAGATTTAAAAACAGGTTTTATAAAGTATACGGTTTTTAATTATTAATATAAAGTATAATATATTTATTAAAAAAAGGTTTTTTTTAGCATTATAATATTTTACTTAATTTATACTTTTAGCGTTTATTGTTTTTAAATAATTTAAAACTAGCATACTAACTACTATAAATTACTTTAAATTTAATAAGTAACTTTTTCTTTATTTTAAAGCTTAAGCTAACGTTTATTAATAAAACTATTTAATAAGTAAAAAAACAAAAAATAGCATAATAGGTAAATAACCTATAAATAAAAAAAAAAGTTATTTTTTTTTAATTTAAAAGTATATTTCTAAGTTATAACATACTTAACTAAAAAAATTAAAATAACTACTTAAAACAAAGCTAAGTTAACTAATTATAATATTAAAGCCTTTTAAAAATTTTAAAAAGGACTTAAGTACAAACTAAACATAGTAAGAGTATAACTTAATTAAACAGATCTTAAATAAAAAAAACTATAAACCTTTTTTAAAACTAAACTAAAAATACTTTAAAAAAGAATAAAAAACTAAATATTTAGTTTTTAATAATAGTTATAAACCTTATTAGCTAAAACATAATTATTATAGCTAATATAAATATTAACTGCTTTAAATATCTACTTTTATTATAAAACCTTTTATACTTTTTTTTAAATAAAATAAAACAAAATATTAGGTTTTTTATATATAAAATAAACTAAGTTATTTAATATTATAAAAGAATACTTTTTTTAACTAGCAAAACTTATAAAATTTAATAAAGAAGATGATATTAAGTTAAAACTATAAGTATTTAAACATATTTTATAAAGCATTATTAAATAAAATGCTACTAAAGCAAATAAAAGTATACTATTATATTTTTATAAATAAAGAATTTAAATCTATAAAATATAGCTTTTTATATAAATTTTTTTTTAAAAAGCTAAAACTTCTTATAACTATATTTAAAACAACTTATAAAAAGAATTTATTAAACTAACTACAATACTAAAAGCTGCTCTTATTTTTTTTGCTTAAAACAGATTTTTAAAATTATATATAAACTACTATAAATTAAATAATTTAACTTTAAAAACTAATACCCGTTTTATTAATTAATAAGACTTTAACCTAGTTAGCCTAAGCTAATATATATATTAAAATAAATATTTATTAAAGCTTTTATAAAATATAAATAGTAAAACAAAACAAAAATCTAACTGCTTTTAAAACTAATATAGTGCTTATAAATTTAGTTTTACTTTTAAGTTAATTAATAAACTAATAACTTTTTAAAAGTATATTAATAAGAAATTATATAAATATTTAAATATATTTTATATAGTATATATTAATAACATTTTAATTTATTAAAATAATAAGTTAAACCATTAATATTATATATTTTAATTACTTAACTATTTATAAAAAGCAAAAGTATATGTTAATATTAAAAAGTATAAATTTTATATAATAAAAGCTAAGTTTTTAAATTTTGTTATAAGTATTAAAAGTATTAAAGTTAATTAAAAAAAAGTTAAAGTTATAAAGTATTAAAATTGAATTATAAAAAAAGAAAGCTAACTTAAAAAGCGTTTATTTATTTTTAGGAGTTTGCAACTTTTATTAGTAATTTATTTAAAACTATAAAAAAATAGCTAAGCTATTAAATAACTTAACTAAAACTATGTTAATAAAAAAATAATTATAAAAATACTAAAACATATTTAATATACTTTAAATTATATTTTAAATTATACTAACTAAAGCTTTTATTTTTATTAACTTTTATTTAAAGTTAAAACCTTAATAATAATAAATATTTTTAATAAAGTAGGTATAAATATCTTTTTATAAAAAGAAAATTTATTTAATAATTAAAAACATTACTTTTTATTTTAAATTATTATATAAAGTAAAGCTTAACTATAAAATATATAATAAAAAAATGTTAGCTATTATAAAAGCACTATTATACTAAAAAGCTAAATTAATAAGCTTATAAAATTGTAAGCTATTTATAGTGCTAATAAACTACTTTATATTAAAATACTTTATAGTTAAGCAAGTACTTACCTTTTAACAAGCTAAATAAGCAAAGCTTATTTTTTAGTATAGGTTTATTTTTATTTATAAACTAAAATTTAAAAGTACTTTAGCAAATATTTTAATATGTTTAAAAAAATACTTAAAAATTTAAAAAAAACAAAAACAATATACTATAGCCTTGTTTAAACTTATTGCTTAAAACCTACTTAAAGTATTTATAAGAATTATTATATATATAATAAAAGATTAATTAATACTAAACATATTTAGTATTATTTTAATAAACTTTATTTTATAAGCTAATAAAACAAACTTTAATTTTAAAGATTTAAGAAGTAAAGCTTAAATTTTAAAATTTTAAAATTAGTTTATATTAAGCAAACTATTGCTATATAAAATTAAAATACTAATAAAAAGAAATTTAAAAATAACGCTTTTATATTATTTTCTATAAGTAAAGGAAAAGGTTATAAAGCTTGTAGTAAATCTTTACTTTATAGCTACAACAAAGGCTTTGCTTATAAAAGCACTACTAAATTAATAAAATAAACTTTAAAAAACATTTTTAAAACTAAAAAAGTTTATTTTGTATATAAAAGCTTTTATAATTTACTTAGTTACTAATATTTGCTTTTAGAAAAATACTAGTAAAGATTATATAATAAATAATTAAATTATTAACTATATTAAGCTAAAAGTAAAATATAACTTTAAGCTTAAAAACAATTAAAGCTTATAAAACTATAAAAGCAAGTATAAAAAAATTAAAATTAATAAAAACCCTATATAAAACAAAAAAGAAATTAAAATAAATTATTATTTACGCTAGCTTTAAAGCTAGCAAATAGTAAAAAGGTAGCTTATACGTTTTAAAAAACTTTACTATTTTTAACTTAAAATCAACTTTTTACATTTTTAATAAAATAAGTTATTTTTATAATATTAAAAATATACCGAATAAAAACCTAGTATATACTAGCAATATAGTTATATTAATTTAAGCATATAAAAACGTTAGTATAATAGTTTAAAGCACTTTAAAGCTTTTTACTTTTTAGGTTAAAAACATAGCTTAGTATACAAATTTTATAACTAACTTTATGTTATTTAAAACTTTAAGTAAAAAAGGATCTAGTAAAATATAAAGCTACTTAAAAGCTACCTTTAAAAAAATAGTTTATAGCTATACTGCATATAAAACTATAAGGGTTTAAGCAATAAGGTAATTATAAAGTAATATTGCTAGCAATTTTAAAAACTAAGTATATTAAATAACTTTTATTTAGTTAACTAAGTAAGTAACTAAACTAGCTAAAAAAATAAAAAAAAGTGTAATTAGCTAAACTATAGCTAATAGTTAGTATAGGTTTAGCTTTTATATAGTTTGTATACTTATAGCGTAGCTAGTAAGTTTTGTAAGTAGGTGCCCTATTATATTGCCTTTTTTTTAAGTTGCTAGTTTTTAGCAATTTTATTATTTATAAGTATATTTACTAGTTAAGCCTGCTTTTAATTTTATTTAATTAAATTACTTTTTTATAGCTTATTAGCATACTTTTGCTTATTTTTTTAGTTTTTATTAATTTACTTTATTTTTTTTAATTTTATAACTTTACTTTTAAAATTTTTTTTTTAGTATTGCTTATTTTAATTAATTTTTTGCTAAGCAGTTATTATAATGCTGCTTTTAAAGTTTTTTAGCTTTAACTTTATATACTTTTACGTTTTTAATGCAAATTTTAGCTAGTTGTTTTTAAACTATATTATTTTAAACTTTAATTATAAACTTAGTAATAGCAAGCTAAAAACTATTTTTATACTTAGTAAAAAGCTTTGCTAGCATTGCGCTTTAAGTATATATTTTAACTTTTATATTTATTACTTTTATTATTTTAATAATACTAATTATACTTTTTATAAAAAAAATTATATTAGTTATTACTTTATATGTTTATATGTTTATTGCTTATAATTTTTATTAAATATTAATTATATAAATTTTTTTTGCTTTAATAAGCATAGCTTAAAAGATTATAGCAAATATTGCTTATATATATATTTATATATAAGTTATTTAGCAAAACTATTAAGCTAACTTTACTAATAATAAAAAAGCTACTTTATTTAATAATACTATTACTAGTATTAGCTATTATATATTTTGTTTAAAAAAAGCAAGTCTAGCTTTTTAGTAAGCAATTGCTTTTAAAAAAAAGCTAGTTTTTTTGCTATATAAAAAAAAAACATATACTATGCTGCTTTTTATTAAAAAATAATTTTTATTTTATATTTATTAACTATTATTATTACTTTTTTTATTATTTATACTTTTTATTAACTATTTACTAGCTTAGTTACTAATACTTTATTAGTTTATTATTAGTAAAAAAAAGCTTTAAGCTAATAACTTTAATAATATTTTATAAAAAGCTTAGTTTTTTATACTTTTTTAAATATTAAAATAGCTTTTTTAATAACTTAAATACTTATTTATACTAATTATATACGCTTATTATAAAGCTTACTAATAAAAAGCTAAACTTTTAAAAATAGTTTATTAATAAAAGTTTTAAAACCTTTTTAAGCATTAGCAAAGCTTACTAAAAGCTTTTTATTTAAAAAATTATTTTAACTTTTATTATTACTTTTATTTATATTAATTATTAACTTATATTGCTAAGTTTTAGCTAAAGCTACTTTAATACTATAATATAATTTTTGCCTTTTTAGCTATTGTTTAGCTTTTTGCTAACTTTTTACTTTAATAATACTACTTTTATTATTAGTAAGTTAGTTTAAAAGTTATTATAAGTTTTTTATATATAAGTTTTTAGTTTTTATAATATTATAGCCTAGTTAACTACTTAATAATAGCTTGCTATTTTTTATTAACTAAGTTTTATACTTTTATAACTTTTAGTGCTTATATGCTAATATAACTATTTTATTTATTATTTTACTTAATATAAACTTTTTAAACTTTTTTTTTATATTAGTTTAATAAATAGCTTATATTTATTAAATATTTAACTAGTTTTTAAATATTATATTTTATTAGCTAGCTTTTTTATTTTATTAAGTATTTTTATTTTATTAAGTATTTTTATTTTATTAAGTATTTTTATTTTATTAAGTATTTTTATTTTATTAAGTATTTTTATTTTATTAAGTATTTTTATTTACTTTAGGTTTCTTAATACTAAATAATATTTTTTACTATTTATTTTTTTTGCTTGTTTTTTAATTTAAGCAGCGCTATTTTATTAGCAGCTTTTAGCTAGTTTATTTATAGCTTAAGTAATAATATAAAAAATATATTATAAACCTAAAAGTAAATTTTAAGTAATTAGATTTAATATATTTAAGTTTTTACTTTTTTAAAAACTTTAACTTAAATATATATAAAAGCTAGCTTTTTTTTATACTTAAATTTAAAGTATATTATTAATAGCTTAACTATATTACTTACTTAAAACTTTTTTAGTATATAATGCTTATTATAATGCTTTTATATTAACTTTACTACTTACTTTTAATGCTTATAAACTATATAGCATATAGCTTTTATTTATTATAGCTTTTTTTTTACTTTTTAAATATTAAATTAAAGCTATTTTAATATATACTTAATATTTTTTAAGTAATATTTATATAATGCTTTAAATAGTAAATAGCTTATAATAGTATATTAGCTATTATTATATATAAACTTAACTTTTATTAAAACTTTAACTTAGCTATTTAGCTTACTTTTATAAAAAGTATAAAAATATTTTTTTAAAGTTTAGTATATTTATTTTATTTAGTTATTAGTTTAAAAGTACTATATAATAAATAGCTACTAATATATTTTTTATACTTTATAAAACTTTTTTTTAAAATTTGCTTATAATAAGTTTATTTTTATTACTTATAATTTTTTTAAAAAACTTATACTAATAGTTTACTTTATAGTATATAATTATTATAAGCTTAGTAGTATTAAGCATTTTTTATATAAAAATAAATAATACTATTTTTATAAACTAGTTTATAATAACTAAAATTATATTATAAACGTTGCTATTTGCTTTTATATATAAAAGTAGTTTTATAATAAAATTTAAGCTAATTTTTTAAAAAAGCTATTTTAATAAAAGTAATAATTAAAGCTTTTTATAAAGTTTATATTTTAATTTTTAAGCTTTTTTATATTATATATAGCTAATAACGTATTTTTAAATATTTTACTTTAAGATTTTTTAATTAAACTTATACTATAATTATTTAACTATTTTCTTTTTTTTATATGCTTAGCTTTTAAGTTATTATAATATTAATATATTAATTACTTTATTAAAGCTTTTTAAGCTAAAATTACTAGCTGCTTTTTA
>MU401690.1:0-54314 GCA_022579005.1 Poronia punctata
TATTTTATTATAACTAGCTAAATAGTTATTTTTAGCTTTAAAAAACTTACTTTTTAAAAAATAATTTTTAAGTTTTTTATATAATTTTAAAAGCAACAAAAGCTTGCTTTAATATATAAAAATATTTTTTTTAATTTTTTTTTTATAAAAAAACTATAGCAGCTAGTTTATATAATTTTTTTTTATTTTAAAAGTATTATTAAAGTAGCATAGTAAACGTTTAAGCGCTCTAGCTTTTATAGCCTTGCTTACTTATATATTATATGCTAATTTAAAAATATATAAGCGTTTAGTATTAAATATAGCTTTTTAGCATCTTGTTTATTTATTGTTACTAGTATAAGCTTTTTAGCTTAATTTTAATAGTTTAAGCAGCTTAGCAAAAAAAAGCAAAAAGTTTTTATTAACGTACATACTTTTTAAAGTAAACAAACTATTATTACGCTTATTATTTATAAATATTTTTGCTTAGTAGGCTTTAAGTAAAGCAAAAAACTTATTACAACGCTTATTAAAATTAGCATTTTTAATTGCTATAAGCATTACTGCGTTAAAGAAAAACTATAAAAGTATAAAATATAGTTAAAATTTTAAGTTAGTATAAAAGTAATTAGTTTTATTAAACTTATAGTTCTTAGTATTTTTAACACTTTACCTATTTGCTACGCTGCTTTTAGCTTTTAAATATTATAATATATATTTTATTTTATTTTTATCTTTATAAAAGTTAATATTTTAATATTATAATTTAAACTTAAAAATTAAGGTTTTATTTAAGAAATTTATAATAAATTTGCAATTAAGTATTTAAAGCTTATTTTTTAGTTTATTAAGCTTTTTATTAAATATTTAGTTTTTATTAAATTTTACGTTTTTAGTTTAAATTACTTAATTAGTTAAAAAATTTTAAATTTTATAAATATTAGTTAACTTATAGCTAATAAGATAACTTATTTAAGCTTTAAAGCTTAGCTTTAAAAAATAATTTTTTTTTTTTTTTATATTAGCAGTAAAAGCATAGGCTTTATATTTATAAACTTGTAAATAGTTAAGCTTTAGTTTTTTAATTTTAACATAGCTATCTTAAAACATAAAGTAAGTATAAAAACGTTTATATAAAGTTTTTTAATAAAATATATATTTAAGTGTTTAGTTTAATAAATATACTATAGCCTTATTAATTTTAACTTAAAAAGTTTTTAAAAGCTTTGCGCTAGTTTTTATATACTAAGCACGCTTTTTAACTATTTAGCTAAATTGTTTGCTAGCATTGTTTTAAGCTTAAGTATTAAGTGCTAAGATCTTTAATATAATAAGTGCTTTGTTAACTAAGTAGTTTGTAACTATTTATAACTGCAAAAGTTGTTTATTTAATTTAATAATAACTACTTATTTTTTATAAACTGCTTACGCTTTTTTTATAAAATACTTAAGCAGCGTTTTTAGTATTTTTACGTTAAGGCTTTATAAATAATAATTAAACATGTGCTTAAAATATTTTTTAGTTATAAAAAGCATTAATACTTTACTATTAAAACCTTTATTATAAAAATGCTAATTTATAATAATGCGCTTAAATAAACAATTTAGTCGGTTTTTAAGTACTTTATTAATTTAGTTTTTAAGCTTTTTGCATATATACTTAAAGTAATCTATTAATTTAATGCCCTAGCTTAAAGATTTTCTAATTTTTACTTTTTTTGCTTAGCTTATTAAGTACTAAAGTATATTAAGACCTAGGTAGCTAAGCTAAAGATGCTATTTAAAAAAATCTGCTTTAAAAGTAAGCTGTTTAGTATATTTTATATACATATTTTTTTAGGTATAAAAAAAGGCTTTATTTATATTTAGCAGTAAATATTTTAAAACATATTAGTTATACTTATTTTATACTTAGCACAATGTTAAGTAATTAAGTTTTTTAAAATAGCTTTTTAGTAGCTTTATATTTTACTAAATCTTTTTTTAAGTAAAAGTGCAAAAAAAAACAATATTTATTATAAAGGTCTTATAATAAGCTATATTTTTAAGCTTTAGTATAAGTAGTCCTTTAGTTTTTTAAACCTTTATATTAACGTTTTTGTAAGCTTATATAACTATAATTAAGTCTTTAGCTTAAAACAAGTTTCTTTTAAAAGCACTTTTAATATTATAAAAGCGCTTAATTTTGTTAAAAATATATAGTATAAACTTTAAGTTAAAAATTGCTAAATTTCTAAGTAAGTATAGTCTTTATATAAGCTTTTTTAATATTTTAAAGCTTGCTTATATAAGGACTTGTTTTAGTTATACCTTTTTCTTTTTTTTTTATAGGCTATTTATTAATTTTGCTTTTTTTTAATTAGCTTTTATTGCTTTAATAGCCTTAACTTTTGCTTTAAGCTTTAAATTATATTTAAGCTTAAACTTAATAAAGTTCTTATATTTTAAGTTTTTTATAAAACCTTTTTTTTAAAGCTTTAAAAATATATACTAGTATTTAAAAAGGTTATAATAACCTTTATACGCTAAGCATACTCTTTTAAAGTTATAAGTATTTTTTTTAGTTTATTTAAGTAAATTAATAATAGTCTTTTAGTAAACAGCTTTTTAGCCTTAGCTAAAAGTTATAAAATAAAAATATTGTCTTTATCCTTTGCTTATAAAAAAAGTGCTTATTAATATTAAAAGTATATTTTTACTTTTTAACTTTTAAGCCTAGTTTCTTATTTTTTTTTTATTAAATATTATAAAAAACCTCTTAGTTATTTTCGTTTTTTTAAGCTTTTAGTTAATTACTATACGTGCTTAAAGGTTAGCAGCTAATTTTAAATAATAAAGCTTGCCTTTATATATTTATTTTTTATATGTTATTTTAAATACGTTATACTAGTGTTTGTATTTTTTGCTAAAAGCCTTAAAAAGCTATTAAAAAAAAAAGTAAGTACTAAGTAACATATTAAGTTTATATTGCTTAAGTTATAAAATATAATAATTTTATTTTATAATAAATTTTCTAAAGTTTTTAGTTAGTTTTTTTGCGCTTTTTTTAACAAAGTTAAAAAAGTTTGCTTAAGCAATAGCTAGCAATACTTTAATTATAGTCTTTTTAACTTTTTAAAAGTTGTTATACTATTTATTTACCTTTTTATTATATTTTATATAAAAAGCTTTATAGTTTTTAAATATAATATTACTTATTTAAGTCTTTAGCTTTGCTATTTTATTGTTAAGCTTTTTTTAAGCTTTAACGCTTTGTTTATATTTATTTTTAAAAAATATAAATGTTAATTTAAACTTTTTAGTAAAGTTAAAAAAATTTATTAGAAAATTTCTAACATTAACTTGTTTGTTTTTATTTAAAATAAAGGTATTCTTAGCTATATAAAACCTAGATCTAGTTTTTTTAGTAGCAAAAGTAATAAGCTTTTTATTAAGTTTAGTAATATTAATAAGTTTAGGTTGTTTAGGCTAAAGTTCCTTGTTTTTTAAGTTAATATATTACTATAGCTATAAAGCTAAAACTTTTATTTTAAATTCCTTATCTTAGTAATAAAATTCTTTTAAGCAAAATAGTTTAATTTTATTAGCTAATGCTATTATTGCTAAGTTGCTATGCTATTAAGCTTTAATAATAATAATAAGCAGTATAAAACTTTTAATTATTAAAACTAGCATAAATAGCTAAATCGTATATATTAATTAATATACGCGTAAAAAAGTAAAACTTCTCCTCTTTGCAAAATCTGCACATACTAAATAAGTAAGGAGAGACCCCCTATAAGAGGACCTTTTCCTCTATAGTAGTCCCTACTGCAGCCGTATAACTTCCACTGTGTAAGCATTACATTAATTCCTGTCATCTCATGACCTGTTGGATCTAACACCTTCCATGTAAACAGCTCTGTTACAAGTAGGTACGAGTACTTAGCATCATTTAGACTAGTGGGCTCTAAATCTTACAGAATACATGTAGACAGGAGTGACAGGCTATCGGCGCCTGGTAAACATTGAAAACCGCCTGCGTTTTAAACATGTCATCGCCAGCCCTGCAGAGGTACGACCACGTATTGTGTATTCCAGAAATTTATACACGTATGTATGAGATTTGATCCAGTCTGGATGTAAACTCATATGGAAATAACAAGTCTGCCTTTATGAGATCATAGACAATACCACGCCAGTACCGATATAAGCTCAAACACCAACCTATGTAACTGACACCTCTGGCTACAACCATGATTTGGGGCCCGTCTTGCACCGCGTTTCTGCCCATTATTACATGTATTTTGCATTTGCTTTGATTTCATGGCTATCACTAGTACACACTTTTCCATATCTTCTGGTAGCCTCCCGCTTGTTGCCAACTCCACCTTAGCTCCTTGCATCTCACTATGGACCATGCCCCCCTTCCTCCCTGCCCACGAAAGTTCCTTCTGTTGAGATAGGTACCGGGACGTGTTAGATAGTGCTTTTTCTTCACTCACCCGCTACCCACTTCAACTGCCCATTCCGAATGATTTGTTCTTTATAACAAGCTTATTACGTACTGCCTAGTAGGTAGCACCCTAATACCCAGGTATTTGGCTAAGCCCTCTTCATAAACCTGAACATATACAGAGTATGTAGGTATGTGTAGGTACATAAAAGTTCCACTGAGCTGATACATCCACGCCCCATGCTTTCCACACAACCCCCACTCTCACGCTGATTCGTCCGGTACTAGATTTTTACGACGCACTGTCTGCTATGTTTTACTACCACTGTTAAGGGATCGACCCTGCAGCTGCCCCCAGTCAGCTTGTCTGCCTCTGTTAGCCTGTAGCCGTCGAAACTGGGCAGCGTCTAAAAAAAGGAGACCCACGAACATATGAAGCAGGCAGGACCAAGACTCACCTCAGACACGCTAACCAAAAGTCGAGCCACACGCACCCTAGCCGGATTTTGGCCGACCCTGGAACCCTGAACAACAAGGAGCAAGGTTGTCCTGGGATACATATCAACTTTACCTCCTTGTACCTAGTCCCGTCCTCGACAGGGTTAGCCATACAGCCTTGTAGGGAGTTGCAGGGAGGAGGGGGGTAGGATGATGACAAGGAAAAGCTTCCCCTCCTGATCCCCTCCCCCGGCACGTCTTGCCTGTTATCAAGCCACAAGCTCACTCGCGAGGTCCCATACGCATCGTCCTCCTCGCAGTAATTACCTTTTTAGCAGTAATAGTTACCACCTTACCTACCTAAATATTTGTATCAAGGAAGAGGGTACATCGGCTTTCTGTGTTTACTTTTACACGCACTTGACATTTTTAGTCTGGGGCTGTAGGTGAGCCACTTGCTTCCGCGTCCTTTATTTTGTCTGTGTATGTTTGTTTATTGTTTCTGCCCTCTTTTTCGAGAAAAAGTCGTGCTGCTACGCCTTGCGCTAATGGGATAGCGAGCGTGTCTGGTCTTGCTCGCTAAATAGGTTAACTACCTAAACTACTCGTGCTTTGCCTTGACCGGTGAAGCAGGGGGTGGACTGTTCCCTATTTTCCTATCAAGCCCCGACTCAAACGCGCATGTCTCATAATCTCTCTCACAACGTTCTCAACGTGCACTCTATTTTCTCTTGTTCACTTCTCCCGCCAGTTCTGCCTTTTGCTTTGAATCGGCCACTGCGGCTCCGGTCCAGCGGTTGACCACCTATCGGGTGCTCTGCTTCCAATCAAGGCCTGGCCGTTGACTGCTCCACATCTCTATTCGAGAACCTTTTTTTTTCCCAACTACTTTCCATTTTGGGCATTGCCTAAATCGGCTGCAAGTAGCAAGATCTACGAGCAAGTACACCCAGTAGAGGTCGATTTGCCTAGATTTGCCGTACTGTTCTTTCCAGAGATCTTCCAAAGCACTGTAAGTATTTCGCTTACCATTTCCAAAGCCCTGCAATCCTGTCTATCTGTATCTCATTACTTCAGCGTTCCCTCCCCTCCAGGTAACCTCCCAGTAGCCCGCCGGTTCCTGACCGCTGTTGCGCCAGCGCTTTTCCAGCTTTGGTTTTTGGATTTCTTGGAACGCCCAGATTACTACCTTGACAATAGATCATCATTGAATTTCCCGTCCTCTCATGTTTTTTTTGATATTAGTTGCTTTGCGCCCATGCTTGTGGCACCGAGCTCCGGATGAGGCTGGTCTTGGTGACCCAACTATATCATAAGCCCCGACTGCTTCTCAATCGCCCACTACTAAGCTGGCCGTCCTCTCCAGCTTTTTCATGCAAAGGTTAATACTCTAGGTCCCACGCGGTCTCCAAGTTGTTCTTAATAACCTAGTTCTTGTTGTTGTTTTTGTTGTTTGTTGCAGCTTACTACTACTGTGTCCTTGCATCGTCTTGTCTTGCCTTGCTTTGCTTTGCGTCGTCTCGTCTCCATAATGGTTCTCCATTCGCCATGATCGGAAGACCACTCTTCCCCGCCGCTTAGACTTGTTGCAGTTGCTTTCGTCTTGTTTTCCGATGATGATGCTTACCATTAATCAGCCCGTTCCTTACGGCTACTGGCCAGTCCATGACTTACCGACACCACCTCGATCCTCGCCCCCCGTGACGATCTTGGACGCCCCGCAAAAGTCATTTTACAAGCATCAAGAACATCTTCGTCAAAGTCCGCCCGCCGAGCCTATGTCGGCGCCTCACCGTAACCTGCCATTGCCGGCACCCATGGCACTAGTCCAAACACAACCGCCACAGCATGGTCCACACCACCCTCCAGCTCCGGGCCCAGGCTTGCAATCTCAGACACAGCCGGCTCATTCACCGCATAGCCAAAACCTTGGCCCATTGCCACCACCCCCGCATTGGCAAGGCTCGGAAGAGTCGATGAGGAGCTGGTTATTTGCCAAGGCCGAGGAGGAAAAGAGGAGGCAGGAAGAGGAGAGGACGAGACAGGAGAGTCTGCGCTTGGAGCAGAGACGGATAGAGCAAGATATGTTGCGCATTGCGCTGGAGCGCGGAGTCCCCCCTCCCATGGTTCCTGTGGTTTTTGCCGGTATGAACGGCGGTCAGCTGTCACAAGCTACTATGGAGTGGGTTCGGCAGTACTTACCACTACCACAGCACCCACATGCCACCCACATTGTACCGGTCCAAGGACCGCCTCACTCTCCAGATCATAGGAGAGATTCTCAGCAATATGGACCTTATACGGGTTCCGCCGGGGTGCCACCAACCCCCAGCTCTGGAACCGGGTTACAAGCAGGTTTTGTCCCTTACCAAGGACAAAGTTCGCCGACTCGGGCCAGAGCACACACCATCGGAGCTGGCGGTGCGGCTGCACGGCCGCTTGGAGGGTTAGCCGGTTCGGCTTTGCCACGGTTAAGCACCGGGGAGGGCAGCGCTGGACCCCCTCATCCGTTACACGCCGCCCCCCAACAAGGGACGACAAGCCAGCAAGACACGCAGTCTCCCTCGATCTATTTTCACCACTGGCAGCCTCCAACCTCGCAAGGGGGCTCCGGGCAACAAGCAGCGTCTGGTTCGTCTAAGCCCAAAACAACCGTCATAACAGAGATGTCTGGCTAATACTACTACGCTTGGTGATAATAGCAGATTCGCCCAAGAAGCGAAAAGCAACAGGGCCTCACTTACCAGCCCCTCCACCGAACCAGCGGCGGTCCAGGTCCCCACCGTTGGCACAACAAGCCCACATATCGACGTCATCAAATCCTCCATCCGGTAGACGGCGAGGCCACTCGCGCCAGAGAAGCGATATCTCAGCATACCGGTCCGATCGATCTGATCGGTCTGGTCGAGCTGAGGGCCAAAGCCAGCCTTCAAGCTGGGCACGGCAAGGATGGACCCCACCTGTGCCAACCGCTCTTGTCAGCACGTCGAGAGAAACTACATATGCCGAACCATACCAACATTCTAGAGGCGCCCACTCGGTTTCCTCGATGTTATCTGATCAAACATCCTCTCGGTACCCCCCAGACGGGAGAGCATCGGGACATCCGCAAGAAGGCGAACAGCGCTCAAGAGCCCCTTCTGAAGATAGAGCACGGGGCCCGCCGCCACCGCCTCCTCCTCCAGGAACACGCGAACGTACCACCGGTAACTAGAAAAACCGGGCCGATTTGCGGTTTATTCTCGTTCGAGGTCTGTGCATACAGATACTCCCTTCCCTAGATAGGACCGGAACATCGACTACTGGAGGACAGCAGTCCGAAACTATCGTGGAATAAAAGCCGACGAGCGTGTTATCGAGGGTCCTATTTATTGGCCTTTTAAGCCATACTGACTACGCAGCAATTCGTTGGAAGAATACCTGCGGCTAGAATCATGATACTATCACCTTTTGGACACCATTGGCATTTTCGTCCCGCACTAGCCATCCTTCTCATATATGCCAACGAAATACCGTTACGGGATATACCTTTAATAGGTATTCCAGTTGCCGAAGCCCTAGCATCACTTCTCGACGTTACGGGCACTACTACCAGCCTAACTAGCGAGGTCCTACTGGGTTTAAACTTGTTAGACTAAATGTGAAATAGTATATTATATTCCAGGTGTCACTATGATGCTCTTGGAAAGGAAGTGGACAGTCCAGCGTTGTGGCCCCTCCACTGTTAGCCAAGTTTCAGAACCAGTGCGCCCTGCATTAGGAGCGGCAACACCGAAACCACATGTGGTTCCAAGTCCCAAGATATTCCGAAATTCCATGCTCAAAAGCCCATCAAACTGCTTATAGGTCTTCGTCACTCTAATAGACACCGTATTACGTAGAAAGTGAGTGCAGAAGCGCAGGCCCGCCGGAGCCGGAGCCCTTGAAATGTAGCGAAGGCCTAGTTACCAACCCATAATTCGCGCTCGGCCGGTTGTCCGACGTTGCTGCGGCCGATGCCGGAGTCCACATTGCGGCTGGTCCTCGGTGCCCATTTTAAATCGCGCATGCGGTTCCCTTAACTTGGACAAATTTATCAAATAAAGACACGCACTCCCGGGATAACACAAGTGTGCGTATCTGGCTGCCATAACCGACCGAGGTCAACACACAAGTGACCTTGAGCATGCCATATCCGAATAGCCTTGCATCAAGCCTAGCAGTTTGCCATGTATTCAGCTGAGATACTCGGAGACAAAATCTTGCTCAGCATCTGTAATTAGCGCGATAGTTGCTCACGCCGATACTCTATGATTGAAACATCATTTGTTTTTTGACTCCGGCAGCAATTAGGATTTCCCGGCCGTTAACTTCTCAGGGCTGGGCGAGGATCGACTCGTGCCGGCATCAATACGTCATTGAACCAACAACTTACCTACTACTCTGCCTAGGCATCGTGTACGTACCTACGAGTAGTATGCAGTATTACGCAGTTTGCGACAGGCGGCTCTCTCCCCATTATCGTAAAAGACCAATATGGAAACGCAGTAGGTACCTAGAAGCACGATGGGGGATTTGTCCCCGATTGGCTCTCGCATTCGTGGTCATCGGACATTTTATAATTTGTTAAGAAAGAATGCCAAGGCTTTACCTAGGGGGCTTGGCTATGAGATCCAAGACTTCCCAGACTCTGGAAAGAAGTCGGCTTGGCATTCATAAGCTTGCTCCAATCCGGACCCCTGACAAGTGTTTTAAAATCTAATCTACGAAGTATCGGGTCCGAAGAATGACGTTGATAGAAAAGCAATAGGGCTGGGTGACGAGCCATGCGTCGCCATTGGCCAAATTATTTGGACTACAGAGTACGTATTATTACCTGGAAGTGTGAAATTGCCCCCCCCCTGCATCTATATAGTTGAGACGTAATGGCGCTTAATTTACTTGTACGTATTGCCAGGCCAAACCGCAGATACAAATAGGGAAGTCAAGTCGAAAGGAGAGAAGAGTACGAGTAAGTGGGTTGTGCTGATCTTGCCTCACATCCAGTCTCCAGTCCAAAACACAACGCGTCGCTTGGTGTAGATTAATACATACTGACCTACACGTACTTGTCACACCCCAAACCTTCTTCGTTCTTTCACTACAATAAGTACATTTTATAAACACCCCTTGATGCTGGAAGAAGGTAGCCCACCTACGTCTACCTTGAAAAGTTCCTACATCTAAGGTGTTTTTCCACTTAGTGCACGTTAGCCCCCCCCCCCCCCCCCTTTTGAATATTTCTATGGTACAGCGCCTTAGCATATACCTTTAAGATTAATGACTTCTGATTAACATAGGTAGTACTTACGCTTAAAGCAGGTATGTATACATGTTTAAAAATAACATAAAGGTAAAGTATAGGCGCAGGCGAGCAGGTATAGCAGGTATAGCAGGTATAGCAGGTATGGCAGGTATAGCAGGTATGGTAGGTATAGCAGGTATAGCAGGTATAGCAGGTATAGTAGGTATGGCAGGTACCTTATGGCAAGTATGGCAGTATAGCAGGTCATGTTATTTTTCTTTTTAATACTTAGGCAAAAGACGCTGCGTTGCAATCTGCATGCTAGCGTTAAGTACCGGGACCTAAGTAGGGAACTCCTTAAATATAGGAATTTTTCAAGGTAGACGTAGGTGGGCTAGAAGAAGGGAACAAAAGACGCCATCCTTGCCCACTGACCGCGAATGATCGACCATTAGTATACCTATACGGAGGACATCGAACAGAAAATGGTGCCTTTCGGGCGTATTATCGGATTACATGCCGTATCGGTAGCCCATCTTACCCACCGAAGCGAAGCGGGTTTCTGTGCGAAAGCAATAGAGAAATAAATGATTAACAGAATTGGGTGTGTAAAGGTCACACTACAGGTGGGGCCTATCCAGATATCTACGAAGACAGGGGCCGCAGTGGTCTTTCTGTTTTATTGACCAAATTCGCTTACTTACCCGCGCGCCAGAAGGCTTGGCATGCCGGTTGTGATTCGTGCCCGCGCCGCTCGAACCGCCGGTGCTCCTCACTTGGCAGATTAACTTGGGCGGAGATACGGATCGGATCAACATATTGAGTAGGCAGTCTCACATAGCAAGGTACCTATTCAACATAAGTATGTAGGTATGTATACCCCATCTGTCCGTAGACAGGTACACTGATAGTTCTTCACCGTCTACGTGTAGATACCATTTTCAGGGATCCAAAAAGATGGCGGCAACCCCAGACGAGGAACTGGCAGAGAAAAGCGAAAAGAGAAACCGGAAATGAAAGGGCCATTTCATCTCAAAAAATGTTCCGAAAGGACAAGTTGATACCTCGGCAAGAGCCGAACAGTCACAATGCTTACAACTTTGGTCGACTTCTAGGAGAACTGCATCCCTGCATTCCGACGCTGGTCCTAAACGGCTGCCAAAACAGGCTGGACCAAATAGGAACAGCAGAGAAAATACTTACATATCAAGTATACAGTAAGAAATAAACAGCACAGTGTCCACTGGTTATGTGCATACGGTAAGAAGAGTAGGAGATGTTGGCCGATCTACACGTCGATATGTAGGTGTCTGCCTGCTTACTGGATATTTGAGCCACACTTTCCTTATAAGATGCGGTCTAATGATTCACTGCCCGCGCTGTTACCCTCCACTACTACCGAAGCGATAGGCTACAGCATCCATTGTGGGCAAGATACCCGAAGCGAAATGCATGCACCTTCGTATGCTGTCGACTATATCTATCGTGTGGATACCTGCGCATGCATCTAAGTTAAGTACGAGATGGGGCCTATGGAGGGTATGGGGGGTGGCACGGTGGGTTGGCCTGGTTACTGAGAGTGTGGCGTAAAAGGCCAAGAAACGCAGAAAACCCTTGACCAATGCAGACACGAATAGAGGGACGCGAGTACCTACTCACATCTACATATGCGCGTCGGTCCATCTCGCATGCAACTAGACCACCGTGCGGCCTCCTAGAAAATGCGAAGGTGTGGCGTTTCAGAAACCGTGATGGCCTTTACAGAAACCCCTATACTCAACCTACAATGAACACCCCCGCCCCTCTTCCTTCCCTAGGTTTGATCCTGAGGTAGATAGTCCTCAGAGGTTCAAAGGGTTTATCTGGGACCGCAGACGTATCACTCCACAGAATGATTTGTCGAATTATGACACGATAGGAGGGTGGTATTCCCTCCTCCGGAAGAGAGGCCGTTCCGTCCCGGTCAGAGAGAGGAAGTGCTGACGAAAACAATAAAATAAAAACGGCCCTCTAGCACGACATCTGTTTCATCCGGTGTGCTCTTCTGGGGTGCATTTGGCAGCCCGCTGCGATCTCCCGTACACTGCATCCAGTACACACATGTTTGTACTGTAAAGTGTGCATATAGGACAGGATTAACTTACGAGGCCACCCTCACCTCCCGCCAGTATTGCCCATTCCGGACACGCAAGGCGACTTATGCACGATGACTGACGTCTGCCTCATTCTTTGCGGCCTCTGATGGGCAGGTTCTAGCTGCGCCTTTACCACCTACGAGCATGTACTCTCTTCCATTCGTAGGGGTATTATGCTGTGCGGTGTGATTTATGCTAGCTACGCGGTCTTGTTGGTCCTGTTATGTGCCCTCTCTTCTTCCCCACCTCTAGCTCGGGGGTAGAAAGATCGGCCGGGTGAAGGTTGCCGCGGAACAATACTTCTCGAAGATGCATCTTGCACAGTCGACAGCGTTTAATTATAGCATCAGTCCTCTGATTTAGAATAGGTACGTTGCCGATCGATCATATCCTTCTTTCTATCTGCTCTCACCTATCACTTACGTGGTAGGTCTGACACCACGTACGTACACAGAGGGGCAGAATACCCTCAATTTGCCCATTTCATTTAGAGCGATCTACAGTGCAGACCAAACTACTCGCGCCCGAGGTTATATCGTCAGTATGCCCACACTTTGCACACCAGTAAATATCCCGGAATATCCCTGGGCGCCCCGTTCCGTGCAAAGGACGGCATTAGCCGCCCCTTCATGCTCATGTCATAGATGCACGCAGCCGGACGTTTGCATGTACCTGCGGGTCGCGGCATAGGCAAAAGAATGGGGTTAGCTTCTGCTTGACAGACCACAAAGAATATCGCTCGCTCTACACCAAATGTTTCGGCATTTCTTCTTCAGGGGCGCAGTCGTTATCGTACCGCATTGAGTATTGGTTACGTGTAGCGGGGGTGAGGAGATCCTGACCGACAGACAAGTTGTCTACGTGTCCCCGCCCCCGTCCATTAATAAATACCCAATATCTATGAACCTACCGACCTTTCGGCACGGCACGGTATGCCGGTCTAGGCAAATCATCATCGATGCTGCTGCTTGCTGGACAGGGAATTTCCCGGCTCACCTACGGCAGGGAGGTCTGCCGACCGAGATTCCAGAACACAGGCCGTGCATTGAGCGGTCGCACAAAATCCATGCAGTGCGAACGTTTTTATGAGCAATCACCTGAAATATCCAGTCAGCTGCACCGCATTCGTTCATTATCCTATCGGTATTTTTCAGACCATCTACAGATGTATAAGAGATGTACTGCGACTTGTATCACAAGTTTTTGCTCTAAGCCTTGGTCACCTATTGAAGACGTGATATGTTGAGAATAGGAAAGCGATAAAACGGTTTAGGAAGAGAGAATGTTATAAGTTTATAACTTGTGTAGGTATTTATGTACATGATACAGCGTTACCGTCTTTTATAAAATGCGTGTAGGTAACCGTAAAGTGGATGTTGGTCCTGTGGCTGTACTCGTAACGAAAAGCACCATAATTTCTCAGCTCACACGTTTTACTAGCCAGCTCTACACGCCAAGCCCTGACTGGACAGGCTTGTATATCTTCAACGCCTTTCTAAATTCTAACATACGAACCTGGCCTTAGAAACTGCTTAAACATTACAGACTTTTTTAAAAACACTGATCTCGAGACTTTTTTTTATATTTGTGTATTCTTGCGTACTTCTGTGAATTTCAACTTCCAACGATTGCTGTCATTCCTGGCGGCTGACTGGATTAAATCCAGAACCTTTCTAGCGTGTAGAGCTGGCTAGGTTAGTGAAACGTGAGCTGAGAATTTGTGGTGGATGAAGAGATACAGCAGCCCACTGTGGCTGTCCCTTGGATTCATACCTACCCCTTAACCCACCAGATTATCAAGCTAATAATAGACCAACCATGGCGACTCTGACATTGTTCGAAAGTTGTCTACCCTCTTGATCACCTACTTGGGTAGGTTTATAAACGAGATCGTCCATGAGACCATGAGTTCCTAGGCGCAGTAGATTCCCTCGGCTTGTCGGGCAGCCGCCACTCAGTGGCACTCACAGACCCGTTGTGCTCTCTCTCGGACAGGGCACGACGAGCAGGAAGAGGGTCGCAGCTTCTGCTCCCGTCTGTGAATGACGCTGCGTTCCGGGTCGTTCTTTTTGTTTTAATATGACATGAGGCTGGAGCGAAAGGAAAGCGCCATGCGACACGACCTGCTCGACACATCTTTCCGAGACTCCCAAGAATTCAAAGTGTTGTGTGTACCGGGCCGACACCTCTAGCAATCCTCTTGCGCGACTCATAATAATTTCCCGGACCACCGCCTTCGCCAGGGTCATGTCTTTGGGCATGAGTTTCTGTTCGCTCGTGTGTCGTAATTGCGATATGTATACGTCGCCAGGACCGATTCGACCTTTGCGCGGCGCTCAGAGAATGACTGCGGAATTCGAACATCCCCGACGACGGGGGCGAGTAAGTTCTAGCTAGACTATCGTAGACGGAATCTCACGCGATGTGTCGAGGAGGAATGAGTATCACTACATTTCCTCCTCGTGTCTGAATTGTCACCCAAGATTTATCAGGTAAGTAGAGGACAATAATTGTACTCTGACATCAATCCTTCCATGCTCGTAATATCTTCCGATGCCTGCATCCATTCTAACTTGACTCACAGGTGCAAGCTCTCGTCGCTTACATACAACCTGCAAGCATTATGTTATGAGGTGGTACAAAGGAAATAAATGACTAGAATAACACCGACCCTGTTAGAAAGTCGGATGACCTACGTCAGCTCTAACAGGGATTTGGGAAAAGATGACAGCCGCCACAGAAACAGATATCGTCAAATGTAGCGACACGTTTCTAGTACCTGTGCAACCGGAGACTATGTCGCCCCGGGGCCAAGTGAACAATAAATCATGACGATCTGGCTAGCCGAGGGTCCGAGGGATGCCTCTGAGCTGGGATGCGGTTCCATGTGACTGACTGGCACTGAGGAATAGTACTCGACTTCTCAGCTCAGCCCTATGGAATGTGTGATGAAGAAGTGATCGGCACGAAAAGCGATCAAGAGGCTGGCCTATCAAGATTTGCGCCAGTTACCTGCGCCGCGCGTGAACCCCAATTTGCTACCTATTACGTTGGAATCTGACCACCATCGGCCGCATCAATCGGACTTTTATGGCAAGGCGAGTCTGCTGAATGACACGTGCCGCGGGGAATGAAGTGAAACTAAATCCAAGGATACGGTAAGGTTTAACTGAGCAGCCTTTTTATCGTTCGTCTCTCGCCGTCATTGGCTAAATCTCGTCACTAGGGTGCGAGAGTTGCTTCGCCTGGATTGTGTTACACGAAACCACTAGGTAACAACGACTCGAGCTCTTGGCCAAACCCATCATCTGTCGTGCGGAGCGCTTTTTCTGTCGCTGTGTCCGATGAACATTCAAAGAGATCTGACGAGAAACAATGACGCTCCTGATTCTTGTGTAAAATACAACATTCCAATATAGAACATCATTCATTTAGTTCTGGGACGGTGGGATGAAGGTTTTCGCGTCCAGTCACTTACGTATCTATCCTAGGCTTCTAACATGGCAATCTGGGCACGCGCCACGCCGTGGCTCGGATTATCGTCTTTGGTATCACCTCTGAGTCGATTCCTTTGTCCCAAGCTTGCTAGGAACGGTCCCGTGGTGCGAGAATTCAGTTCTGCAATGGGAGCCACAGTCGAGCCTCAAGGACCAAGGTCCTACCGCTGACGGGCTGAAATTACCGATTGTTGTGAGTAAGGCGAGTTGCTTTCTATACGAATTAAACTCCCTGTTTTGAGGTTAAGTCGTATCCTATAGTACTACTGAGCCGTACCGTAGTGGAATACTGCGTCTACCGCCATCGCTTGATTCCTTTTTTATCGCATTGCGGCTCCCAAGTCCCCACCATCATGTTTTATATCTGGTGTCAACAGACGAGCGCCCATACGAGGGTCCCTGAATCTGTCTAACACCTGACCGATATTTTCTATTCTGGGATGTTCAGGTCTACCCAGAGTGTGGAAGCGAGGTGGGAATCATGGGTATTAAAGCTCATGAATCCGCAACGAAGCATGGGAGGTTCGGTTCTTCTTCCCATTCTTATCCAGAAGAGGAAGACAAGAGTATTCCTATATATTCACGATGGGTTGGCTAAGTAAGACGTTCCAGTTGGTGCTCAAGGCAACGCACCTTGACCCCCAGCAGAGCCCCCTGAATTCTTCCCATCACGACAATGCCGTTTCATCCATCGCGCCGAGAGTTTTCACGCCTTCTATAACGTGCGAATATCCCGAACTGGAAGCTCAGGGTTGGGAGTTCTGCAACGACGAGACGTCCCGGGACTGCTGGCTGAAAAACTCCGACTCGCAATACGGTATCAAAACCAAGTGTAAGAGGCTAACCCCCATGGTTATCATGAAATTGTACTGAACCCTGCTTTAGATGAGACGATGAGTCCAAAGGGAGTAACAAGAGAAGTATGTCAAGCCCCTCCCGCTTGATTATCTAACCCAGATGCATCCATCTCTAACCATGCCTAGTACTGGGTTGAGATTAAGCAAAACGATACAGTAAGTAAACTCGGAAAATCCTCGCTCTCTCGCAGTTTTCCTTCTAAATATCTTCAGGTATCGCCCGATGGTTTCCCAAAGATACAGGGCCAATACATCAACGGAACCTATCCCGGACCTCTCCTAGAAGCGTGCTGGGGAGACCAGATCGTTGTCCATGTCACGAACAACGACCTTGTCAACGGCACGACGATTCACTGGCACGGTCTAAGGCAACTAGGTACCAACGAGATGGACGGCGTAAATGGTGTTACGCAATGCCCAATTGCACCCGGAGACACGTTCACATATAACTTCACGGCAGCCCAGTACGGACACACTTGGTATCATAGTCACTACTCGCTCCAAGTAAGTCGGTGTCAAAACAACAAAAGACCCCCCTACTTCATTATTATCTGAAGACTGACTTGAAGCTATTAATCGATCCATAGTATCCCGATGGCGTCGCCGCACCACTAGTCATCTACGGGCCTAGTAGCGCAGACTGGAGCATCGACCTTGGGCCCGTGCTAATCGCCGACTGGGTTCACGACACAGCTTACAGAGCTTACGAGGTGGAGATGACAGCGAACGTCCCTCCGTCCGACAGCATCGTGATTAATGGGCGAGGCCGTCAAAACGGCACGCAAGATAGGGGTTCCTACTATGAGGCCCTCGCAACACCCAATAAAACGCACATTATGAGGCTGATCAATGGCGGAATCGGCACGAGTTTCGTCTTCTCCATCGACGGACATAATCTGACCGTCGTGGGGAATGACCTTGTCGCCATCGAGCCCTTTACTGTTCAGTCACTATTCATCGGGATTGGTAGGTAGCACCGGAGCGGGCGCAATGATGCAGTGTGTGCTTACAACTTACTAACCCCTTATTCTACCACCTAGGCCAGCGGTATGACGTAATCGTGAACGCCAACCAGGATGCCAGCCAGGACTACTGGATACGCACGACTCCCGCCACGGGATGCACGGGTTTCGGCGATGACCCCATAGACAATAAAACGGGCATCTTCCGATACGACGCGTCGCGCACCGCACTTCCCACCTCGGAAGGCCAGCCGAACCAGGACCTCGCGTGCCTGGATGTCGATCCCTCCAAACTCAACCCCATCGTGCCGTGGGAAGTAGACATGCAACCACAGAACAATGTATCGCGGGACACCTTCGACATTGAACTCCAAGACGCTGCAGACGAAGAACTCGGACCCCCTGGCTCTCCGTACCGTCATTGGAAACTCGGTGAACGGCCGCTGTGGTTGGATTTCGAGAATCCGACCATCTTGAACGCCCAGGCTTCTATTAATAATCCGAATTATACTGTTGTCACAGGTAAGATAAATTACTTACGATAATTGATGGGACGAACCGAGCCGAATCGAACTGAGCTGACCACTTATTATTTTCCCACAGAGAATTTCACCGAAGGATTCATCTACCTAATCGTCGACGCCAGCCACCTACCAGTGGCCCCGTAAGTTATTTTTCACCGTCGACACCTCAAAACAGAAGAGTATAAAACTAAACCTCTCCCTAGGGCACACCCAATCCACCTCCACGGCAGCGACTTCGTCATCCTCGCCCAAGACACCTCACCCTGGAACGAAACGGCATCGCCCTCCCTCTTCAACTTTGACAATCCGCCTCGGCGGGACACGGCCATTGTTCCGGCGGGCGGCTTCCTCGCCCTCGCATTTCGGCCGGATAACCCGGGTGCCTGGCTGTTGCACTGCCACATCGCGTGGCACGCCAGTTCCGGATTGGCCTTGCAGATCCTAGTGCAGCCGGACAATATGCGCCGGCGTAATGGGAATCTGGACGAGACGAGAAGGGTGTGTAAGAATTGGGCAGAGTCGGATTTGCGAGACTTGATACAGATCGACTCCGGGATTTAATATGAAATCAATAGCGGAACATACTAAAGTAGATAGACACGGGACTACGGGCATATATACATTAGACAAAGAGAGGGAGAGGGACACAACAGGTCATATTTTCATAGTGCATTATTCTGGTTTATCTATTAATTAACTACTATGCTTTGCTATACCTATGTATGTTCGCTACATAAAAAAGTTAACATTAACTTTTCGTGGCTGACTTTGACACTCGTCTGTCTAGGTACTTTAAGCTACCTAGGTTAGGTAAGCTAAATCAGGTGTCAACAAGTCCTCATCATCGAGTTTTCTCGAGGTATCCATTCATCCAATGCATCATACCTATCAGACGAAATACTAACCGAACTTACCAGTAGTGGTGCGTTTTGCCACTGGTCAGTATCGGTGTCAGCGTCTCCCCTATTCAATTTTGCGACGAAATCACTCGCTTCAGTCCGCAACCTTTTTCGTCCTTCTTTCATTCTTTGGCAGGATCCACCAATCGTCAGCGTCCCTGCCAAAAGAAAAAACACAAGTAAGGGGAAAGAAAAGAAAAAAAAACCCTAGGTTAGACAGCCTCTTCTTCCTTTCGGAAGCCTGCTGCACCGTTCCTTCGTTTCATCTCCTCCCTTTCCTGTTCCGCCTTTAGCTGCATCTCGAGTTTCCTCTCCTTGAGAGCTATGCAGAACTCGGACCCGGCACGGATACGCTCGCCCTTCCAGAGGAAGACGAAGGGGATGAGGCTGAGCAGCAGACTGAGACCGGCGAGCAGGCTCAGAGCCCCGGCCGGACCGAGGTTGCGGAACATGGGGCGGGTGGCGAGGGGTAGGACGACGGCGAAGAGGGAACGGGACGAGCTGGAGGCGGCGTTGGCGCTGGCGGCAAAGATCTCGTACGCGTCCGTCAGGTAGTTGAGCATGCCGATGAAGATGAGCTGGAAGCCGATGCCGAAGCCGACGCCGGCTAGCGAGGGTACCACGACCGGCACGTCGATTCGCGCCGAGAATCCGAGCCAGAACAGCGAGACGACGAAGATGGGGCCGCCGATGGCCGCCAGCGGCACCCGGTTGAACTCCTCCTGCTTCGTCCACGGTCGCCCGAGCTTCTGCGCCCGTTCTAGGTATCGATCCCACGCGAAGAATATCCCTAACGCGATCAGGGCGCCCCCGCCAATCGGCAGGAACAACAGGCCCGTGACACCCGGGGACAAGCCGTAGATCTCTTGGAAGATGATGGGAAATGCCCCAAAAGAGACGTAGAATATCTAGTATTAGGAGAAACTCCAAGTTAGCGCATACGAGTAGACAAGGCAATGTGGAATTGAGTAGGAAGAATGCCTCAACATGCTACTAGAACAGCTTTCCAGGCAGTACAGAACTTGGAAGTCTCCTCATTTTTCCATGTTTGCTTACGGCGTAGACGAGTGCAAGGTAGAGGCACGTGGCCGTCACGATCAGCTCCGTTAGAAGCATGCGTACGGGCCGCGTCAGGACTCTAGTGACGACCTGCTTGATGTGCTTATCTTCGAGTTCGAAAGCAGCATAGACCTGGGCTGTGGGGTCTGCTTTGCGCATCTTTTCAGCTCGGCGCGTCAATAGCACTGGAGCATAGGTCTCGGGTAAGAAGAACAAGATACAAAGGTAAGTAACACCGGCATATATCAGAGCAACCCACTAAAGCACACGAAAGTTAGAAGTCAGCATTTTGTTGCCGTAAGATTCGAGACGCGCAATGATTGCGCAACACGAAAAGGGGTATTGGGAAAAGATGAAAGGGGGAACTTACGAATGCCCAGCGCCATCCAATTGATGTAGAACAGAAGCCCGAGATAATAGGGGCTAATAGAGGACCGACCAAGGTCGTCTTTAACAGTACACATGTTAGTATACACTTCATAATAGTAAGAAAGAAGAAAGAAAGCCGGGTATTACATGTGACATACCACCATGAAGTACGACAAGGCCCGCCCCCTGAGAACCTGATCGTCGTATATGTCGGCTATTTGTCCGCTGACAATAGCAATGGGAGAGCTGCCGAAAGCCCCGCAGAAAAACCGAAAGACGAGCAGTGCCGAGAAATTGGGAGCAACGGCACAACATAGCGTGAACACGGTGAAGCAGAAGAAGGTTCCGACAGTCAAAGTGCGACGGCCGATATGTTCACTAAGTGGCCCCCCTGCAAGAAAAAGTAAGCAAATTCCCCTTCCAACTCAAAACCTCGCCAACATCGAGCGTCAGAGGTCATCAGACACTGTTGACTTACACAGTAAAGGCCCAAAGACGTAGCCTATAAGATAGGTTGAAATCGGCAAGACCAGCTCAGAGTCGGAAGTCTTCCCAAATTCTCGGGCTATGAAAGGCACCGCCATGCTTGGCAAAGCACTACCTATGGTGCTATTTGTAACAATCATCATGGTCATTATCGTGATGAAGGCTTTTCGTGTCTGCGAGATGGGGCATATTAGTAAAATGAGTAATCAAGCATAAAAAACCCGGCGTTAACCTGGTTATCACGGAATACATACCTCAGACCAGTTATAAGGATTCTCTTTGTCGTTCGGTGCCCATGATATGATCTTCTTGCCCGAGGCGTCAGGTGATGAATTATCATAATCTATATGTAGTCTGTTGTCCGCCTCTGCTGTTCTGTATCGAGCTGCTGCATCTTGTGTGCTTATTGTCCGCACTACTTCCGAAAACTGTCCGAGTGTCCTCTCTCGACGTAATGTAAGAGCATTTGAAGATTGTCGTGATAACCTTTCCGAGGCGTCTAATTGGGGTTGGAGGTGACTCCCCACTGAGGAGTCTGAATCAGACATGACACTTTTAGCGTGAACAACACCCGCCGTCAACAACAAGCTTCGTCAAAAAGGGGGGAGAATTGGCAGTGGGCGGGTTGAAAGACGACGATGGCACGTTAACAGTAACTAAAACAAGAGCTAAATACAACAAAAAAATATAACAGACAAAAACAAAACCGAGATATATAAAAATAGAGGTAAAAACTAAGAAAAGGGAAACTGGAAAAATCATAGAGCAGTGGAGCAATAACTTCAGTAGCTCCAAAAACAACAAACTCTAGACTAGTACCCCGGCTGTTTCTCCCCGCTGGCAACTTCGTTAACTCCGCATCGGGGAAAACATCATTTATTTTAGACTGGATGTAGAGTTTCTCAACTTGTCAATATGTCATACTGCACGACGTATCCGCGGACCGTGATACGCCCGGGAGAGCAGCTCATTCTTTACGGTAACTGGTGAACGCCCCTGCATCTTTACCGACGATCGATACCCGATTTAACAGCGGCGTCGTTACTGGCCCCAACGGCCACCCAAGATGACGAATCGATCGAACTGCCTCACGCCGGTAAAGGCCAGCGGGAAGAGACCCGGTCGTAAATCGGTCAGAAATTGAGTAGAAGGAAAGGCGGTAAGTACCGTACCTCTGCTATCACAAAATTATGTTTTTCGGTTTCGGCGTTAATTTGCCTGAGTAGGGCCAAGCACTGGCTAAGGTATTCCGTAAGGCATGAACCGCATCACGCACCCGATTTACCTAACTAGTTGTACCAGATTAGGTATCGTGACAACCCAGCCGGACCCGGCAATAGCACGGGAATACATCGGAAAATTTGACACCTGCCGAGCCTATACGGTATACCTACCTAGGTACTCGTAGCCGTTTTTGCCTTGTCCGTTTCTGTGCCTCCTAGGTACAGATAGATTGCTATAAAAATGGCCTCTTTTGTTGTTACACCTTAATTTGGCCGACGCCAGCAAATCGGCATGCCGTGTGTCAGGTCAATCCTGTCAGACGGAGACGTTTCGGGTACGGCCCGTACGGACTAGCTAATATGCGCACACACACACACACATATATATATATGTCTTGATTGGGCCCACGTACCATGTTATCTCTAAGTTGACCGTATGTAAGAGGGCACACGCCGGCCTCGGCATTCCACACGCGCTCCGCCGTGAGAGTATGGTGTTGTACTTTTCGTCCGTATTACCAAAATAACCGGTTTAGAGTTCTTGAAAGTGTTTGCGATTGTGGTGTGGTGGGCGAGCACGGAGAAAAACCCAAAATTTTGCCTGCGAATTTCTAAAGAAGGACGCAAACACATAGCTGACTGCGAAGCTAGGAGACGGACTTACGTAACGGCATTGATTGCAACAAGCTTTGTCGAGTCGTCTATAGAGCCACAAAGACAAGAAAGAGCATGCGGGGAGTCGATAAGGCCCCTAGGTTAGGTACTTCGGTGTGTTCTTCGTCGACGCCACTGGTCACAAAACATGGCTGCAGTAGTTTTCGATCCCTCGGTTCAGTCACATACCGATATCCGGCGGTCAACATGGCCCGAAATGACAAATCAAACTGAAAGCGGTGCGGTCGCAAGGAAATGGAGGAAATTATGTGATATGTGCAATTGATTGATAGGTAAGAATAGTATATACATGTAACCTGAGAAGATTGGAAGCCAAGTTTTGTGTTGTGCGCCCCTCCTTCTTCAAGCATAAAAAGGAAAGTTCCACCCATCTCAAGACGACCGTTGGTTGGTTGATTTATTGCTTTGATTTGCAGGTTGCGACATCCTAACCAAAACCTTATCTTGACCATTCGATCCTTCCTTGGCCCACCATCAAAACCCGTCGTTTCCCCTTCCTGCTCTTATTCCCGGCCAATGGAATTGTGCTTCTGCTCTACCTACTTCTGCATCTGGAGGGAGGCGATGACGGTGTCAAAGACGCGATGGCCTACCGCGTTGTAGCCGGGCACGTACTGTGACGATCGAATTCAGTAACGAGATTTCACGAAAGCTAAACAGGGGAAGAGAGAAAGAGAGAAATGATTATTCACTTACAGCGGTGCCAAAGGGCTCGACAATAGTATTGTAAGTAGCAATAGGCTTGGTGGAAGCAAGCCAAGTCCAGGTCTCGTTGGTGCCGAAAGTGATGTCGTTATTGGGGAACTCGGCCACGATGCTGTTGTACTGATCCTCGGGGATCGAAGGGTCGCGACTACCCGGGTTGTCAAACTGGATGCTGTTGAGGATCGTGACGACGTCGAGATTCTTGCCGAAACCGACGCCAGGCGACCCGTGCAGGGAGATGCCGTCGTAGAGCTTCTCCAATCTCGCCTCGTCCCAGCCCCTAGCGTGCTTGTGAGACTTGATGAATTTCTGGGCTCCTAGGGCACCGTCGACCTCGAAGCGGTGGTCACTATTTTCCACAACCCAGTATTAGAAGACATACGGAGGCTGACTGCAGCAGTGCAAACTTACGGAGAGATCCAAGGTGAGTTGGGGGTCACTATGATGTTGAGGATTAGTTTCTATTCAAACCCGACATTGTCATCAAGAGGGAACGAGGGGGGGGGGGGGGGGGCTTACTGTCCCAACCAAGATCGTGGAGGATGGTGGCGACCGCATGCAGTTCCTTGTCGACCTTGTGCGACAGGGTCTTGTTGGCGTTGATGGCAGCAGCGCCATACAACCAAGTGCGCATGCAATGCTTGTACAAGTAAGGGACGAATTTCTGAATAATGGCTCTGGCGTCCCGAACAATCTCAGTATCCACGACCTCGACACCAGCGACGATGGTGGTAGGGTAATGGGGACGGTGAGGGTAGCAAGATGCTGCTGCGGCTGCTGCCGCGAGCGTGGTGACGATGTTGACGAATCTCATTTTGACGATAATTTGCGCGTGCTGTGTGCACTTGTGCAAAAGATGTAATGCGAATAAAGAGCTGAGCGATGGACAGTCGAAGGACGATGCGATGATGATGCAGTTATCGGAATCGTTCAAAACAACAGACACATCTCTACCTATATATACACATTTCTGAGAACTTTATTTTCTCTTTCGCAACAACGATGCTGACTGTATATCAACTACGCTCATGCGATCTCGTTTCTTTCTTCAGACCGAGATGTACCCAAGTGCTCATCAGTAAGATTAGTCCTGATTCTAGTTTACCTTGCCTGTCTCATGGTGGCCAATTCCACTCGACCACAACAACACCCCTGCAAACCCACGACTCAGCCAGGTGTGCAATTGTAGAAGCCGGGGATTGTAATTTGAAAACCTCATGGATTAAAGTCATAGCTGATGTCTTGCTGTTCATCCTGGAATGACTCAACTTGACAAGTTGACAGTTTTGACACCCTGAGTATTTGGCAAGTTCCTCGCCACAAGGTTATCATATCACCAGTTCGATATATCTAACCTAGGTCAGGGTATGCCATAGCTACACTCAACGAGGTAGTATGGCGGTAACAAGACGCTGAAGGATTCTATTAATAAGCTGTCATGAATCTTATCTTACTAGGTTAGCAAGGTCTAAATGCATGCATGCAAAATGTCATGCAAGCAATCCGTCCCAAGTGAAGGGTATGTATGAAGTTATGTAGCATCCTGTCAATGTCTCAGGAACTAGCATATTTGACATGAAAAAAGGATTATACGCTCAATGCTGTATCGTATTTTGTTCATATTGTCAGTCGATATATGTGGATTCAAGATGTTAATAGACGATAAATTCGCGGCTCCCCTATGTCAGAGAGGTAAACGTACACGTACATATTTAGAATAAACAACGACAGTTCTACGCGTACCGGATTTTGTGGGCACCATTACTGCAAGATCGATCGATAATACCGATCTAGAACATTGCAACGTCCAGGAAGTCACGTCCGTCTAGTATGCTAGGTGTGTGCATGTAAAAGGCATGTATGGTTTGCAGGGTTACATTCCCGCCGCATCACCGTCAGATATCCATATTACTAGTCCCTCATCCTCGTGATGACTATCTCGACATCATTCTACCTATAGCACAAATAATATTATAATTCAAGGACAACCGGACCTTATCTATTACATAAGAACAAAACATCCATGCACCGTCTTGATCCCCCAAACTCGGGCGTATCGGCTGAGACAAAATGAATTGTAGATGGAACTCCCCGGGAAAAAGAACAGTAAGTTTATGTTTCTGACTACCGAGAAGAAGGATCATTTGTTCAGCATATTCCTTGGCAGTATGGTAGACTTCGAAATGGGGTGTCTGTCTCATTCCTCAAAACATGTCAACGTACGACTAGATCTTATACCTACAAATACGTTGCGTAGGTACCGTATAATATAATAACGAAACACTCCATATCATATGTGATTGATGCTCCTGTCATGAGCTGCTTACTGACTCGAACCAACCGCGCGTTTATATCTCTTCGTTTAATTGTCTACATTGGCAATGAAGAAAACGTGAATAATACTCGGAAAATGTACGAGTAGAAACGAAGAAGTTGGCATAGTAACCCGCGCCCTAATCTAGACTAGCACGACACATTTTCAGCTCTACACGCTAAGCCCAAATGGAACAGGCTCGTATTTCAACCCCTTTCTAATCAGCCTGTTAAACTCCCTCTTCTAATCTAACCTTGGTGTACCAATTCACTTGACCTCCCATGATGGAGTCGGCAAGATCTTGATGCAAACAAGAAAGGAGTAGGAAGAAAGGTTACAAGATAGGCCAAACGACATTATACTTACGTACGTAAAGCCATCGCGCCACAATTCCCGTCGCCAAACGACGTTATCTGGAGCGGACAGGCAGACAGGGTGGCTGTCTTCCTCCGCTGCCTTCTGCTTTCCACGTCCGTGGCGCTCAGCTAATAAGCATGTCATTTGCAAAAGAACAAAAACAAACAAGGAAGACCGGGTCGTTTATCGGCGGGCAGGTACATACGAGTAAATGTACAATTCCATATCCACCTTATCTAATAACAAGCATCAAGCACGTTCTCTTGCAAAATGTCTAGAGTAACACGTGCCTTATGTACTCGTATACACGTACGTACATATTACATAGATCTCCGCCTATTATCCCTGTTCTCAGCTGAAAATTTGTTACTTGGGATGTATTACAAATCTACGAGTACAGCGTGCAGTAGGTCTAGGTACCTAGCACAGGTGACAGAGATACCTATCCGCAGTAGACTTGACTGACTGGGTTAGATTACGCCGACAGGACGCCTCACATGATTTTTGTCGCTGCAATCTAAAATCAACCACCCTGCTGCAGCAACATGTCCGAAAACCTGTATCCCTACAATTTATTTCGAAAGCAACTCCCCCTCTTGATGTAACGGTAAAGGAAAACATCCCAAACATTAGGTAACTCCCGCGTCGCAGTCTGTGTGCGCCGAGAAGAATGTCTTCCGCTCCGGACCCGGCTATCGTCCCGCAAGCGCAACCAGGTCTTGGCCATGACTTGGCCGTGAAGCAGGGACCGGCGACAGTGACAAGCCAAGCGGATCCCGAAACCGGCACCGCCGCCGCGGCGACGGCTAGAAGCGGGGTGGATAACACCGTCGCGCAAGCGTTAGCGTCGGGCCCGGAAGATGAGGAGGATATTCCCATGACGTCCAAATGGGAGATATGGTCGTGGTACGCGTACTACGTCGGTGCCAACGGGCTGGCACTATTCAACTTCGGCCCCACGGCGTTCCAAAACCTTTTATCCCAGGCTGCACCTGCAGACACGGGTTTGCTGCCGTTCGCTGGTCGCGACCGCAACGTTAACAGCATTGTGCTGCTCGCCAACGGCATCAGCTTCGCGTTGCAAGCCGTGCTCTTCATTGTTATTGGCTCGTATGCCGACTTTGGCTCTGGTCGTCGCTGGATCCTCTTCTTTTGGTCTGTCTTATCCTTCGGTGTTGGCTTCGCGTGGTTCGCTGTTCATGAACCTTCCCGTTGGAAAGCAGGCGTTGCCCTGTACATCGTCGGCCTGATTTGTTATCAGCTCACTCTGACCTACTGGACCGCGGCATTCCCGTCACTAGCCCGGAACACCCCGCATATGAGAGACGCCGCTCGCGCTTATGCCGCGGGAGAGCTGGGCCAGGCCGAGTACGACCGCAGGGATGAGGTAGAGCGGAGCAGGTTGAGCAACGTGGCCTTCTGTGTGCAGAGTCTCGGCGAAATCGTGATTCTTGCCATTATAGTCGGTATCCTATTTCGCGTGAATGTCAATGTTAGCACCGAGGCCAACAACTGGGGCCTGAGCGTGCTCATCGCCTTTGCTACCGCCGTCTGGCTTGTCCTGTCCATACCGTGGTTTGTCCTAGAAAAGAAACGGCCAGGGCTGAAGATACCGCCGGGACAAAATGTCATCAGCGTCGGCTTCTGGCAGCTCAAAGAAGCCCTGGCGAAAGTCTGGCATCTGAAGCAGTCTCTGATATACCTTGTCGGATATTTCCTGCTCGGCGACTCTCTCAACACCACAGTCACCGTCATCGCGACTCTGCAGAACGAGGTCGTGTCCTACGATACTCTAACCCTGACTTACCTCCTCATAGTTGGAATCGCCGCCCAAGCCGTAGGGATCGCCGGTTACTGGTGGCTGCAGAAACACTACAACATAAGCGCCAAGACTATGTTCAACCTTGTCATGGTTGGTATTATCCTCCTCGATGGTTGGGGCATGATCGGTAACTGGACCGACAACTTCGGATTCCACCACGTGTGGGAAGTCTGGCTGTACCAGACCTTCTACGGCCTATTTGTGTGCCAGTGGTACTCATACTCGCAGATCATGATATCGTCCGTCACGCCGCGCGGCCACGAGTTCTTGTTCTTCTCCCTCTTCACCATTATCGGGAAGACCTCGTCCTTCATCGGCCCCTTCGTCAGCAGTGCCATCATCGACGCATCCCCAGGACACAACAACAATAGTGCGCCTTTCTACTTCCTTTTCGCTCTTAGCCTGGTGAGTGCCGCTGGTCTCTGGCTGTTCCTAGACTTGGATAAGAGTGCGAGGGAACAGGAAGCCTTTCTAGCGCATGAGAAAATTGAGATGACGGCGAAGGGACAGTGAATTAGAGAATGAACGATGCCATCACATACTTATCCTCCCCCTCTTGGGCATAGCTTAGACAGGCAAATGATCTCTGTACGTGCCTAGTGAACGTGCGTTACAGGCCCAGAGTGCTCTCAAAACGACCTGACTGGATAATAAGTACTACTTACATATCAGGAGTCATATTACCATCCCGCCGTTGACCTTGAAATCCTTCAGTGTACCCACATGCGCGAAAGACCGTGAACTATGTCGGCCATGGCGAGAGCATTCCCATAGACTGTAACATACTGAGCTTACGAACCTAGGTAGGCTTCTGAAAATGCGTTCAACGGCACCTTGCTTCTATCCAGTGTCAGTATCGACAGGATCCCATTTCAGCATAGTGAGGTTTTGCTGAATTTTTCTTTCTAGTTTGCCGCCATCCTGCAACTGATGAGCAAGTGTCAGGGAGTGTGATGTCCAGGCTTTGCTCAATTCTTCTTCATGGCTGTAGGACAAGTCGACGCCGTGATTGAATACCGTAATGGTAATCCACTCCAATTCAATATCGGGAAAAGGTCGCTCGAACTGGACAGGGTCAGCAGGACGCAAGGGGGCAGCTGTTGTTGGCATCGGAAACCTACATCTACCGACTTTTCGACCATATCGCATATTTTCTTGACTAGGTCCAGTGCGACCTCATTCTCCATCGGGAGAGTAGCTTTAATCAAACAGCGCAGATACTTCGCCAGAGCCGCACCATCAAACCCCCCAACCTCCCATATTTGAGTGACAAGCTCACGTATTGTACGGTACAAGACTGTGGGACGCGTCAACTTCCTTCAGTCGGGACAAACGGGCGGGCTATATGTACCTTTTGCAGGGACATCATCGCATCTGAGGATGCAGTCTCCCATTGCTTGATAGGTCAATACGTTCGCGACGAGTTGAGTCTTGAGGATGATGCCTTTTAAGTCATCCTATGACTTCAAGCAAGTGGCCCCTTCGAACTCGAACACTAAGAGTGTTGATAGTTTAGAGTCGAGATCATCTCGTAAATCCCCTTCCAAACCACCCGACCTCGACTCTAATGTATTGTGGAACTGCTGTATATGACGACGCATGTCGAGATAATCTTGGAGTTGTTGTTCAGTGTTGTCCCCAGAGCGTGCCAGCGCTAGAAGAACCAAAGCTGCCATGAAATTGCAGAACATGCCGCGCAAAGAACAATCGGCGGCCGTCTGGGCGGGGATGTCCGCTGGGTAACATGATAGCACTGAGAGACAGCATTCGAAAATGCGGACGACATGACGTGCTTCCCACACTGTAGCCTTTTCGAGGCCGAGATTATACGCATTCTTGCAAAACCAGTTCAGCTCATCGATGGTAAAAAGCCTATCTCCTCTGCATTCCCTCCATTCTTTTTCAATCGCTTCGACAGCTAGGGTTGAGTATCAGTAGGAAAGTTCCACCGGAAAAAGGTTAGATACATGCGGGTTAGAGTCGTACCAGTCTTGAAGATTTGACAAAGGTCTTCCACCAGCGAGTCACGATCAGCATTAATGCGTTCTTCGTCGTTCAAGACCGACACTTCTAGGCGTATCAATGTTCGTAACAGGGCCGGTAGGTGTATGTTGCTTGACGAATGAGGATGTGAGTTATAATTGAGAACGAGATATCGCAACGCCTCGATCGTACTGATTTTGTCTTGTGCCTTCTGTGCCTCGAGGCAACATGCGTACAAGTATTGCGGACTTGAAGCTGTGCAAGTCCTGATCTGCTCCAGACATTTTAATGAATAATCTATATCTTCTTGTTTCAGAGCAACTTTGAATGCAAGATACAGCGTCATTGGTTCTTTCAACGTAACTTCGTCCATCGTACGAAGAATATTGGTAGCAGATATTATATCATTTTGTCGGATGGAACAAAGAAGCAACTTCCTAAGCCCCCATCAGCACTTGTGTATGTATCCACTGGCGGTAACGCATCTACAGAGGCTTACCTGGATATTTTCCCCATATTTGATGGCCCCGATTGCTGGAGGGACGAGTGCAGACCTACCTGACACCATTTGGCTGCTAGGTCAAACTTTTCCCGGCCGAACTCAGCGTCGGCTATCTTCCAAATCAGCTATCAAACGTTAGTTCCGAATCAATACACCGCTCCATGGTTGACAAACTACTTGGATTCCGACGGCTGTATTTACTGCCAAGGGCTTTCCTGTGTTCTGCTCAAGGCGGTCCAACATTATTTTGACCGCTTGTATGGATTCAGGAGAGCCTTCGCGAACTGCCATATGCGTACGCAAAACAAGACATTTGTCGACCCACAAATCGTGCCCAAGAGGAAGTAAATACACCAGCAAGAACTCCTCCAAAACAGCACTAGCCAGCCTGGTATTCTTCTCGTCAAGTCTCCGTATATGGTGCATCAATAGCTTGAAAGATGACTCGGACACGTCGATACTTTTCATCATACGTCGCAATATTCCAGCATACGCGTCACTATCGAATGTTTCTGCTGGAGAGCTGAGTAGGAGTTCGATCCGTAAAAGGAGGACAATGAGTTTATCGCCAAGCTCAGATTCGATGTAGGCTACGTGGTTTTCGGCACGGTCAAAGTAGTCGGGAGTTCGCATATCTAGATAGACCTGGACCAGAGCTTGAGATATGGCGAGCCTCAACTCCAGTGCATCCCTTGAAAGCCGGTCTAAATCCTGGGCGTTGAGTAGCTCGTGGGCTCTTTCCAGCCATTTGACGGCTAGAACCGAGTTCTTCTTTTTGGCCAAGCCCCTTCCTATCTCGAACAACGCATCAGCAAGCTTCTCAGCTGATGCGGGATCGGTGAGTTTCCGCATCACTTTCTCGGCTGTCCCGTATAGGTGTTCGGCGACGTCTATTCGATCTTCCTCCCAAGCCTGCACGTGTTTCAGTCAACGCATACACTTTGCAAATTTCGCGACGGATCCCTGTTTACCAGCACAATACGAAGCGTGGTGTAGTCGGCCTCGAGCTGGCTGCATGTATGCAAATCTTCTGCCGACGAGCTCTGGAGACGCTGCAGGAGTCCGTTATAATCAACGGCTTTCTGCAGAACCCAAAGAGCAAATGCAAATTCGCCTTGGGCTGTGGCATGTAAGTAATATGATTCCGGCTGTGAAACTGCCAGATAACACTTACCAATACAACATCGAGCTGTCTTGATCGCGATTTTTACCAACTGTATGATAACTGTTGGCGAGGTTTCGTCATTCCGTAAAGACAGGGATAGAACCGAAAATGACATAACTCGCACAAGGACAAAAAGTCTGTCCTTAGAGGGCGTATCACTCCCAGTGATTCCCCGCTTCTCCTGAGTGCACCAATTCCACAGGGAAACGCCGGCTGTGTGTAGTTGGGCATGATTCTGGGTACCCAGAGATCGGCCATTACCGATTGTGAGCGCATTGATATGGGCTTCCAGCTCGTCGCTCAAGCTCTGTAGAGTCGTTTCAGTGGCTTCAGCGAGCGGCTGTTCCCGGAGATTACTGCAGAATTCTTGAAAGATGAGCATATCAAGCGTAGCAAATCAGAATACAGCGCCACCTACGAACGACGGTATCAATGAGTTGACCCCTGTCGCTAGGAGTGGATGCTGATGTCTGTTGTTCCATGGCGACAGCGGCAAGGCCAGTATCTCCACGGAGTGAGCGATGTGGTATTATTTACTGGAGTCTGTCAACCAGTCAGGAATCCCGCTAGGCACCCAGGAAAGGTGTGTAGGCAGTCCACCTCTACCTAGCGCAAAGAGACGGCAGTCACCTCGGCTGGCCACAGTGGATGGCGTATAGGTTTATGTGCTTCAATGATTGGTAGGTAAGACTGGTTACAACTTCACTTTTCTAGTTATATGGTACTGTTTCGTGGTGACCAGAAGTCATCAACATTGTTCGAGACCGCACCCATGCTGGTCATGTGGTAGAGTTGGATGGAAGGATCTACAATTATCGTCTACCACCCGCCACATTTATCTGTATGAAGATGATTGGGCTTTGAACGACTCTATCAAGAGGCGAGTGGGCAGGAAACCGCGTTCCAGACCCCTGCCCGTTTCAACATCAACTAGGTAGCATGACTGCCCGTAGGAAGCGACGATGAAATCACCATGCTGCAGCCATCGACTCGTGCCTACCCGCTTGTCTGTTTATAGGCAGGGCGCATATCCCTCATGACATACCCAATGTACCTTCCGAGGATGTATATAGAGGTATACGGACAGGAAAAGCACCGTGGTTGGTAGGAAAACTTTCCGTGCTAGGGTCATGTATGTTTACGTATGGTAGGCTTTGCCTACAAAGAATTGCAATGAAATACTCTACCTTTTCTACCCGGACGAGCTGAAAGGTCCGATCAATAGATACCGCCATGAAACAAAAATAGCAAGGAGTTTGCCGAGTATGTCATTGCGATACGTAGAAGTGGCGAAATTAAGTCGGAGGCCCCCAGATTATGCACTTTGCTCACATCATCCACACAATCTACTTCAGACATAGGAGAGGGTCCCGCATACTAGGTATTAGTTGTAACTCACATTCTGTGCTACCATTGGGGAGCTGCAAGAAAACGGCAGTGCAGCTATTAAACGCCATATCCGCCATGTGGGCTCATAATTCGAAAGCATACATCGGAGATGGCAGTATATGTGGCAAAATAGGATTAATAAAGGACCCCACGAACCGGAAGCTGGGAAAGAGTCACGTTGAATAGTAGACTGGCGGGGGGCATCAACCTAGGATTTATTTTGTATCTTCTAGCAACGGTCTCGATCAAAGTCATCGAACTGCTGTCATAAGCTCCTTTTATCTAATATTTATACTATGTATCCGAATACCGATTGAAATTGTCACGTATGGAGGGGGTCGTGAGGAAGAAAATTGCCTACAATGAGGCTGGGTCTAGCCGGACATGAGAAGGTTAGCAGTAGTCCAATTCTGGATCTGTGCTCAGCAACCAAACTTACATCTTATGGTCGTCTCTTCGTATCATAAATGAGAAACAGCAGTTGACAATAGGGTCGTTGGAGCGGTCGTCGGGGTTTTTTAGAGCGCAGGCTGTGAAGAGGGTCTCGTGTGCCGCGTCGAACGCGATGGTGCCAAACTCTTCCCAGTAACGCACGAGTGATTCTTCTGTCATAACCTCATGCAGCGATATTTTGCCCTGACCGCCCGGCATCTTTGTCAGCACCGCCAGCTTCACCGGTATACACCATTCACTTACGTCTCGTAGCCTCTCTACAGGCACATGAATAAGCTCTGCCATCTCCTTGTTGCCTCTGAATATCTCGCCAGACCGCCTCCAACAGCAAGCTGGCACCGCCATCGACGCGAATACCCGATCGTAGACTAAGAGCGTTCTTTCAAACCACATCTCGACGTAAACGAGCTCCATGTCGGTAAGTCCCTGCACCTTCTCGCGAAACATTGGACGGAAGCGATCTAGCTGTCGTAAAATCTTTTGCTTCGAAGCCGGCGCAATGTGGCCATCCATATAGTTCGAGAGCCGTTTATATCCATTAACGTAATTGAACGGCCTGAGCAAGCCGGCGTCATACTTAGCCTTCAGGACCTTTTGCATTCGTGCTTCTGGCGTGTCGTTTCCCGAAGGGTCTGCAGCCTGGAGGTAGAACTCCCGCGTCTTGTCTGCGGGCGTGGACCCCTTTTGCCTCTGGATCATGCTTGTTCGCTCTGCACTCGGCGGGGGCATCGATGCTGCCTCCATCGCACTCGGTGGTAACGGGTCGCCGCCTATAAAGCCTGCTACGTCCGCTGGACCAGACTGGGCCAGTGGTTGATGGTTCCTGTACAACATGTCTTGCTCGTCGGCCAGGTTTCCGCTCTCGTCTAGAAGGCTGGTGTTTAGGAAGTCATTGAGTAGGTTAAACTCGTGGGTGACTTCTTGGGGGAGCATATATTGGGGATTGTAGTGATGCATGTCGTGAAATTGATTTTGCGCAGTTAGCCACGCGTCCGAAAAGCCGGCCACTGAGAGGTCAGCCAACGATTTTTAATAAAAAGATCATCAGGGGCAGCCGCCGGACTAACATTGATTCGTGTTACTACTATGCGTACTAGCCTGCAGACCAGACACCGGGCTCTGTGACACAAGTTGTAGGTGATTACCCTGGCCTAGTGGGCCGAATCCCGTTTTGTTTCCTTGGGAAGGCCCGGCGGGCTCGAAGGAAGTCGGTACCATCGTACTGGCACCTCGATCTATCGAGTTTCGCGATAATTCAACCTGAGCATCCGATTCGTCACGTGCAGATGCATGGTTAGATCCTTTGGGCTTCTTTGCATCCGGATCCCTGGGTTCATCGTGACAAAGATGGCCGATGTTGCGCTTAATGCATCTTGTACATGGTCTCTCCTATACAAGGGGGACGTTGATCCCTAGTTAATCTCGGTCCATGCAGGCACTTGGGAGCGATTCCTCCCAACCAGTCACACAATGCAGCAAGGAACTGATTCATACATACTAGATCACACGTCATATGCTAGAGACACGGGTTAGGTCAGCGCTCAACTAAATCGTTTCAACCAAATGAGGATCGAAAGAAAACCAGCCAAGCAGAGCGCATAACGCGCAAACCCACGCATTACTGGTGGGGATCCCGGCGGCAGGACACGGGGCCTCTTAGGTAGTAAAGGTGGCCGAATTCACTTGCACCTTGCACCTTTCACGGGTGCAGCTACGCGTAGACGTGGAGCCAGCGGATGGAAAGCGGTGGTGTAGAACAAGGTATCTTGAGCGTAGACTTACAGATCGGCGACAGTAAACGCAAGCTGTAGGACGCGCAACCAAAAATTAGCCCATGCGGCGGAGAGAAACAGACATATAGATACCATGGTTTTGCGGTTGTGGCGGCGGCAACGGCAGCAGCGCCAGCGCCGGAGGTACCAGTAAGGCAGGGGTTGGCGGGGGGGAAGGGGGACGTCAGAGGAAAGGGAGAATTTTGGCAGTATTGCACAGCAGCAGCGTACCATGATTCACCTTGCGCCTCTTCCTTGGGCTCTTATTGGAATCGGTTGGTGTATTGGCGGCAGTTGGAGTGTTGTCCTTGGACTTGGCGTCGCTGTCGTCGGACCTCTTGTCCTTGGCATGGGTGCCATGGGTTCCATGGGTGTCATTGCTGTCCATGACTGATGGCGTCTTACTCGAGCGTAAATTTGGATTTCGGGCTTGCACTGTCTAAGAGGCTCTCATTGGGTGGCTTGGTAGCGCAAGAGGGCGTGCAGTTCTGGCGGGTGTTCGACAATGGCGTTGGACGGCTTTGTGCAGGGCCAAGCAGCGGGTTTGGGTCAACTCAGGCTGTGTTCCCGAAAGGTGGTCGCCGAGGGCCAAAAGAGCGGAGCGAGAGCAGAAAAAAGAAAAACTTAGATATAGAGGAATGTCTCCTTCGGGAGCGCGCGTTGTGTTGACGGGTTGGGTGTGTCTTGTGATCGACAGAAGATCTCCCGGTAAAGAATGGTACGTCGGCGACGGCACACCATGCACGTGTTATAGAAGTACAGTAACCGCAAATTAATTAATTGATAAACACCTTACTTTACTTTGGGTGCCTAATGAATTGGAATCACGAATGAATAGGCACGTAGACCCCATATAGGACTTTGCAATAGATAGAGGGAGGCCACAGGCACTTTTCCGATTATACAAAATCCACGAAATCAACTACCTCGTCTCTCATCGACCAGCCGAACGAACCAGGCACGCGGCGCCGCGCAGGGGCGATTGGACTGCAGCAAGGAATCGGGGGGTTGGTTGGTTGATGGAGATGATGATGAAGCACAAAAAATGAATTGGAATTGGAATTGGAGATTGGAGCAAGAAATGCATACGCAGTAGACTAGTGGATAAAATCCAAGATCTGGCAGATCCCCTCAACGCTGTACTCGAGTCGTATGGGGTTAACCTGTTACCCAGTCTTCGACACGCACTAATCCACCTACGTCCTACGAGTACATTTCCTCTGCCTTGGGCAGTTGTACCTACCCACTTCAGTCTACTTTAGGTGCCAATTCCAATGTCGCCATACAGTATTTATTAGACGCCAAAACACATGAAACACATCTCGTGGGCTAACCCATAGTTTTCGTCCTTGTAACGGGATAATTATAGCGACATGTTCGCGGGGCATGTCGCACCTCCTAACGTATGTGTAGCCCACCTACGTCTACCTTAAAAAATTCCTACATCCAAGGAGTTTCTCCACTTAGTGCGCATTAGCCCCTTCCCTTTACATGTTTCCATAGTACAGCGCCTTAGCATATACCTCTTAGATTAGTAACTTGTAAATAACATATATATAAGTCGTTTTTATATATAAGTACTTAAGTAGGTAAGTAAGTACTTAAGTAAGTAAGTAAGTAAGTAAGTACCTAGGTAAGTAAGTAAGTAAGTAGGTAAGTAAGTAAGTAAATAAGTAAGTAAGTACTTAAGTAAGTAAGTAAGTAAGTAAGTAGGTACATTACCGTGTAGCACCCTTTATATAAGACAATTATAGTAATGATCTCTAAATTATAAGACAATCTCTAAGCAGACATGATTAGCTGCGCGTCTTATAGTAAAGACAGTACTAATTTTAAAACGGTCTATTACTTTAAAGATTGTCTTTAAATAAAGACCGTCTTAAAAAAAATTATAAATTAAAAAAGAAATATTTTTATAGCTATATTTTATACTATATATATATAGTAAATATAACTTATTAATATTATTTATACTATACTTTAATTTTTAACTAGGTTTTTTTTAGTTTTTTTTTAGTTTTTTTTTTGCAAGGGTTAAGGTTTAAACAAGTAGTTTATATATATTTTATTATTATTATATACTAAGTACTTTAACTACTATACTACGTAGGTCATTATTATATATACACATAAAAAGTTAATTATTATTATACCTTAAGTGTTTAAAAAAGCAATTATAATTGCAATTATAAGTGTAGTTATAAGTGTAAGTATAGGTGTAAGTATGGCTTAATTTAGCTACGCAAGCTGGCCCTTAGTATAGCTAGATCCGGCCGCGCAGGCAGGGATTCTTTTTAGCTAGGTCAGCTACGTAAGTATAGGTCTAATTAAATTAGCTGCGTAGGTGTAAGTCTGGCTGCAAAGGTGTTAAAATAGCTACAAAGGTATAAGTCTAGCTGCGTAAGTATAGGTTTGATTAAATCGGCTACAAAGGTCAGCTGCAAAGGTATAGGTTAGCTATAAAGGTGTTAAAATAGCTGTAAAGTGTTAGATCTAATAGGTTATGAGATGACAGGAATTAATATAATGCTTACATAGTGGAAGTTATACGGCTATAGTAGAAACTACTATAAAAGAAAAGGTCTTCTTATAGGGGGTTTTTTTTTACTTATTTAGTATGTGCAGATTTTGTAGAGAGGAGAAGTTTTACTTTTTTATGCAGACATTACTTAATATATACAATTTAGCTATTTATGCTAGTTTTAATAATTAAAAGTCTTATATTGCTTATTATTATTATTAAAGCTTAATAGCACAGCAACTTAGCAATAATAGCATTAGCTAATAAAATTAAACTATTTTACTTAAAGAAATTTTATTATTAAAATAAGGAATTTAAAATAAGAGCTTTGGCTTTATAGCTATAGTAATATATTAACTTAAAAAATAAAAAACCTTAGCTTAAACAACTTAAACTTGTTAATATTACTAAACTTAATAAAAAGCTTATTACTTTTGCTACTAAGGAAACTAGATCCGGGTTCTATATAGCTAGGAATACCTTTACTTTAAATAAAGATAAATAAGTTAATGTTAAAAATCTTTTAACAGATTTTTTTAACCTTACTAAAAAGTTTAAATTAACATTTATATTTTTTAAAAATAAATATAAACAAAGCGTTAAAGCCTAAAAAAAGCTTAATAATAAAATAGCAAAGCTAAAGACTTAAATAAGTAATACTATATTTAAAGACTATAAAGCTTTTTATATAGAATACAATAAAAAAGTAAATAAATAGTATAATAACTTTTAAAAGGTTAAAGAAACTATAACTAAAGTATTGCTAGCTATTGCTTAAGCAAACTTTTTTAACTTTGTTAAAAAAAGCGCAAAAAAACTAACTAAAAACTTTAAAAAATTTATTATAAAATAAGATTATTATATTTTATAACTTAAGCAATATAAACTTAACGCGTTGCTTAGTACCTACTTTTTTTTTTAATAGCTTTTTAAAGCTTTTAGCAAAAAATATAAACATTAGTATAATGTGTTTAAAATAATATATAGAAAATAAATATATAAAAGTAAGCTTTATTATTTAAAATTAGCTGCTAACCTTTAAGCACGCACTGTAATTAACTAAAAGCTTAAAAAAACAAAAATAACTAAAAGGTTCTTTATAACATTTAACAAAAAAGAAATAAAAAACTAGGCTTAAAAGTTAAAAGGTAAAAATATACTTTTAATATTAATAAGCACCTTTTTTATAAGTAAAAAACAAAAACAATACTTTTGTTTTGCAACTTTTAGCTAAGGCTAAAAAGCTGTTTGCTAAAAAACTACTACTAATTTATTTAAACAAACTAAAAAAAATACTTATAACTTTAAAAAAGTATGCTTAGCGTATAAAGGTTATTATAACTTTTTTAAATGCTAGTATATATTTTTAAAGCTTTAAAAAAAAGGTTTTATAAAAAACTTAAAATATAAAAACCTTATTAAATTTAAACTTAAATATAATTTAAAGCTTAAAGCAAAGGTTAAAGCTATTAAAGCAATAAAAGCTAATTAAAAAAAAGCAAAATTAATAAATAGCTTACAAAAAAAAAAGGAAAAGGTATAATTAAAACAAGTCCTTATACGTGCAAGCTTTAAAATATTAAAAAGGCTTATATAAAAACTATACCTACTTAGAAATTTAGCAATTTTTGACTTAAGGTCTATACTATACATTTTTAACAAAATTAAGCGCTTTTATAACATTAAAAATGCTTTTAAAGGAAACCTATTTTAAGCTAAAAACTTAGTTATAGTTATATAAGCTTATAAAAACGTTAATATAAAAGTTTAAAAAACTAAAAGACTACTTATACTAAAGCTTAAAAATATAGCTTACTATAAAACCCTTATAATAAATATTGTTTTTTTTTGTACTTTTACTTAAAAAAGGATTTAGTAAAATATAAAGCTATTAAAAAGCTATTTTAAAAAACTTAATTACTTAATATTGTGCTAAGTACAAAATAGGTATAATTAATATGTTTTAAAATATTTACTGCTAAATATAAATAAAGCCTTTTTTTATACTTAAAAAAATATATATATAAAATATACTAGATAGCCTACTTTTAAAGCAGATCTTTTTAAATAACATCTTTAACTTAGCTACCTAGGTCCTAATATACTTTGGCACCTAATAAGCTAAGCAAAAAGGGTAAAAATTAGAAAATCTTTAAGCTAAAGCATTAAATTAACAAATTGTTTTAGGTATATATGTAAAAAGCTTAAAAACTAGATTAACAAAGCACCTAAAAACTAACTAAATTGTTTATTTAAGCGCATTGCTATAAATTAGCATTTTTATAATAAAGGTTTTAATAATAAAGTATTAATACTTTTTATAACTAAAAAATATTTTAAGTATATGTTTAATTACTATTTATAAAGCCTTAACGCAAATATACTAAAAACGCTGTTTAAGTATTTTATAAAAAAAGCGCAGGTAATTTATAAAAAATAAGTTATTATTATTAAATTAAATAAATAACTTTTATAGTTATAAATAGTTATAAACTACCTAGTTAATAAAGCACTTATTATACTAAAAATCTTAGCACTTAATATTTAAGCTTAAAACAGTACTAGCAAACAATCTAGCTAAATAGTTAAAAAGCGTGCTTAGTATATAAAAACTAGCGCAAAGCTTTTAAAAACCCTTTAAGTTAAAATTAACAAGGCTATAGTATATTTATTAAACCGAATACTTAAATACATGTTTTACTAAAAAACTTTATATAAACGTTTTTATACTTACTTTATATTTTAAAATAGCTATATTAAAATTAAAAAACTAAAGCTTAACTATTTACAAGTTTATAAATGCAAAGCTTATGCTCTTACTACTAATACAAAAAAAAAAAAAAATTATCTTTTAAAGCTAAGCTTTAAAGCTTAAATAAGTTATCTTATTAGTTATAAGTTAACTAATATTTACAAAATTTAAAATCTTTTAACTAATTAAGTAATTTAAACTAAAAACGTAAAATTTAATAAAAACTAAATATTTAATAAAAAGCTTAATAAACTAAAAAATAAGCTTTAAATACTTAATTGCAAATTTATTATAAATTTTCTAAACAAGACCTTAATTTCTAAGTTTAAATTATAATATTAAAATACTAACCTTTATAAAAATAAAAACAAAATAAAATACATACTGCAATATTTAAAAGCTAAAGGCAGCGTAGTAAATAAGCAAAGTATTAAAAATACTAAAAACTTTAAGTTTAATAAAACTAATTACTTTTATACTAACTTAAAATTTTAACTATATTTTATACCTTTATAGTCTTTTTTTAACGCAGTAATGCTTACAGCAATTAAAAATGCTAATTTTAATAAGCGTTATAATAAGTTTTTTGCTTTACTTAAAGCTTGCTAAGCAAAGATATTTATAAATAATAAGCATAATAATAGTTTGTTTACTTTAAAAGGTATATACGTTAATAAAAACTTTTTGCTTTTTTTTGCTAAGCTGCTTAAACTATTAAAATTAAGCTAAAAAGCTTATATTAGTAATAATAAACAAACAAGATGCTAAAAGGCTATATTTAATACTAAACGCTTATACACTTTTAAATTAGCGCATAGTATGCAAGTAAGCAAGGCTATAAAAGCTAAAGCGCTTAAACGTTTACTATGCTACTTTAATAATACTTTTAAAATAAAAAAAAATTATATAAACTAGCTACTATAGTTTTTTTATAAAAAAAAAATTAAAGAAAATATTTTTATATATTAAAGCAAGCTTTTGCTGCTTTTAAAATTATATAAAAAACTTAAAAATTATCTTTTAAAAAGTAAGTTTTTTAAAGCTAAAAATAACTATTTAGCTAGTTATAATAAAATAAGCTTTTAAAAAAAAGTTTTTGCCTATATAGCTAAAAAACATTAAATTTTAAACTATATATAAGTATATATTTACAAGTTTAATAAAAAAGGCTTTTATTTAAAGTGCAAAGCACAAATTGTAGTTTAAAGAAACTAATAGCTTATAAATAAATATAAAAGTATATATGCTTTTACTTTAGCTAAAAAGTCCTTTAAAATACTAGCTACTATTGTAGCTAAGTTTAACTTTAAGTTAAAATAATATAATATAGTTAACGCTTTTATTAACGCATTGCTTTAAAAACTAATATATATAAAAATGCCTTACGGCTGCAAAAAGAAAAAACGTATTTTATAACTTTTAAAGGCTTTTTATAAATTATAAAAATTATTACTTTTATAGCAAAAAAAGCTTACATTAACGCTTTTAAAGCTTAGATTTAAGCTAGTGCCTTATAAACCTTATATGTTTATTAAAAATAAAATATTATTATTTATATATATTAACAACCTTATGCTTGCTTATTAAAAGATTTGCAAATTTAAAGCTTTTGTAGCTATTAAAAAATTAAAAAACTAATATTAACTAACTAGAAATTATAATTTAAAATGGTTTTTAGGTATAAAAATTATTTAAAACTATAAGCAAGGCTTAATTTAGCTATTATAAGCTATATATATTAAAAAAATATATAAGTTAAGTAACTTTTTAGGCAAAATGCTATTAACTTTTATAAGATTTATTAAGCTGCTTTTATATAAAAAGACTGCTACTTATTAAAAAGTTTATTACTATTAACGTAAAATTAAATTAATTATATATACTATAGTTATTATTAAACTAAATATTGCTTTTACTACGTTATAGCTTTTATAATTTAATAACAACCCCTTTTTTGCTTACTACACTGCTGCTAACTAAGTATTAAACTATTTTTAAGCAAATTAACGCCTTGCTTTATAGTTTAAAAATAAAAATAGGCTTAAAGTAGCTAGTAATTTATTATTTGCTAATAACATTATTAATTAAAAAAGCTTATAAGCATATATAATACTTTTTTTTAGTAAACTTATTAGTTAAAAAGCAAATAAATAAGATACTATTACTACTTTTATAATTAAAGCTAAGCTTTTTGCGTTAGCTTAAGCTATAAAGAAAGCTATATTTATTAGCTAGCTTATTAACAAGCTTAGCGTTAATTTAAAATAAAAGCATATTACTATTTAGTATAATAACTAATAAACTATTAGTTTAGTAAATAAAGATATTATAATACTTAAAACAAAATTATAGCACGTTAACATATATAACTACTAATTACGTTAAAAAATAATTAATAAAACGCTTTAAGTAGTTTATATACTAACAGATTTAATAATAGTAAATAGTTTTATAAAGTTTTTAGTACAAAATAAATAAGCAAGCTTTTTATAATAAATTAATTTAGTTAACGTTAAAGCTATTTAAACTAAAATTAACTAGCTTATTACTATAAAAGTGCAAAAAAACTAGGAAAATAAATTAAAATAATTTAAAACACTATAACTATTACTATAAAAGCTATAATACTATAAAATAAAAGTATTATTTATAGCTATAAAATAAACTAGTATGTTAGCTTATTTTAAAGGGGTGTATTAGATTTAATAGGTTATAAGATAATAAGAATTAATATAATGCTTATACAATAAAAGTTATACAGCTATAGTAAAAACTACTATAGAAGAAAAGGTCCTTTTATAAGGGGTCTTTCCTTACCTATTTAGTATGTGTAAATTTTGTAAAGAAAAGAAGTTTTACCTCCTTACGCAGACATTACTTAATATATACAATTTAGCTATTTATGCTAGTTTTAACACAAAGGTATTAGAATAGCTGCAAAGGTATTAGAATAGCTGTAAAGGTGTTAAAATAGCTACAAAGGTATAGGTCTAGCTGCATAGGTGTAGGTCTAATTAAATCGGCTGCAAAAGTCAGCTGTAAAGGTATAGGTCGGCTGCAAAAGTATTAAAATAGCTGCAAAGGTATTAAAATAGCTACAAAGGTATTAAAATAGCTATAAAGGTGTTAAAATAGCTGCAAAAGTATTAGAATAGCTGCAAAGGTATTAAAATAGCTGCAAAGGTATTAAAATAGCTGCGCTAACTAGGTATGTTATATAGGTAGGTAAGTAAGTAGGTAATTAGGTCTAAAATAGGTCTATAATAACTTTAGCTACTAAAGACTACTTTTGCTGCTAAGACTATTTTTAGCTAGCTAAGACTGTTTTATTTAGCTTAAAATTGTTTTTATTTTTAAAGATTATACCTATTAAAAAACTATTTAATTAAAAAAAACAGTGTACTATAAAAAAACATTACTATAATTATCTTAAATTATAAAAACAGTTACAAAAATTTTAAAACGGTGCTAAAAGCTTAAATTATTACAGTAATCGTCTCTAATTAAAGGCACCACACGGTAATGTAAGTAAGTAAGTAAGTAAGTATACCTAGCAGTCCTTGCAGGTTAAGTCGTTTTTCTATAAAATCTCGGGCAAGAGACGCTGCGTTGCAATCTGCATGCTGGCGTTAAGTATTTAGACCTAAGTAGGGAACTCCTTAGATGTAGGAATTTTTTAAGGTAGACGTAGGTAGGCTACGTATGTGCGCCTTAGGCTACTGCCCCACAAACCAACCTAGGTTAGGCGTCTTTACTAACCTAGGTACACAGTTGAAAGTTGAAACGAGAAGTCGGGCTGCCGAGCTAATTTTTGGGGGGCTACTACCTGGATCTAAATAGTTGTACAAAAGCAAGATCGGTTACGAAGAAGCGATGCTGAGTGGTAGGCGCGGCTACAACCTCGACAGCCGAGGATAAATCATCAGCTTTCAAACCATGCCCGGTTGGATCTTTGTAAATACACGTACTTACCTGGGCAGCTGAGAGTCACATGCTGTAGGTAAGTAAGTAGGTACACCGTACACATCCCGCCGAAGCACGTCACATAAAGTAGCGATGTACGTACGTGTACATGTTTCATTATGTGCATTGTCAACCTGACAGGTGCGATGCATCAAATCGTACATACCTAAACATGGCTACTACCCCAGCAACGTACCAGCGCACGACCCATCTTCAAACCTGCCAGATTCAACTCTTCAACTACCTACTTCGGGCCTTCCTCCGACTCGTGGGTACAACTTTGACCAGGACCTAGATATTTCGTCAGTAGACCTACTCGTACATAAAAGGACGGGAATGGCCACGTCAACCCCACCACAACATACTTGATCTCCAATTGTTATCAGCTTCCAATGCTCCTCTTCCCTACAAATCTTCGGCTTGCCGATCTAAGCAGGTGGTCCTCCTGGTGTTGTTAGAGGTAGTATGCAAATGATGTGATGCCGGCGTTGCATCTTCGTAGATGATGATTTATGGGCGCCAAGGAAACTTGGGGATCTCTCAAGAAGCCAAGGCCATGTGTGATGCGGCTCCTCCATATGGCAACCGCTTGGCTCACATCTATATGCAGGTCCGTTGCATCGCCGCTCCCTTGTCGAGTCGAATTTGTACGGATCGGAGTATATACGACGTCTGATATAGTATGTAAGTACATATATGAAGATCCTAGAGGCCAAGCTCGACCACCAAATATCTAGCCCTGGCAGAAAAACTGCAGTCTCTTGATTGACGAACGGAAAGCATACTGGCAAGGGACAGGCGTATTCACGCTGGTACTATTCCGACCGCTATCGTATATCATGGCCCCCGGCAAGGCAATCTATGTGGCTTGCGTTGACCGGTTGAACAAGCTGACAGCCCTACGAATAGGCAGCCGGTCCGGCTAGTACCGTGGGTAGTTTCCCCTGCAGCCTAACGGTTGGCCGTCGGAGACATCTTTGGGTCATACAAGTTCCTGAAGTCATCTCACGAAATAGAATCGCGCTCATAGTAAAGTAAGGTGGGCTTACAATATGTCGAGTACTTTTGCCCTCCTTGCCTAACATGACACTCGGGTGAAAGTTATCGGGCTGCAACGTCGAGCGGCCGGCACATGGTTATGATTCACATCCGTGCATTTCACCCGTTTTACAAACCTAAATCGCTCTACTGCTGTACGACTCACCGTCCCATTGCGATACATCATGATCCTATGGCTCTGCCTTGCTTGAGGACTCGACGGTATGAACCGAACGTTGGTGCCCGTCACTAAGACCAAGAGCCTCTGCTTACTCTAACGTCCCTCTGCAAGTTGTGTCTCAGTTAAAATTCATGTAAAGAAATCTGAGAGAGAGAGGGGGAGAAAGAGAAACCTCCCCGGTTATCTCATCGTGAAGGCCTACAGTCAAAGGTAAGGTTGCAAGGATATCAAATACGAGGAAGCGACGTGTGTTTCCCAACTCCCGACTGCCAGAACGCAGGATCTCGACTCACTCATATGCCTGTCGCTGTACAAAAGGGCGTGAGGTAGTACACCTGTCAGGGCGACTAGGACTGACTACCTAGGTAGTCTACTTATGCCTAGCACAGCAGATTTTGTACGTGTGCGCAGAGACGTTGATCAGCAGTTTATTACAGGCGCACCGACACCTGGACGCATGTTGCACGCTGGCTCCTTCCTGGGATGTCGTTGCCCATTCTCTCTCTGAGCACGGGTCATGCTTGTCTCGGTTGCTCGAGGCCCTGTGTGGCCCTGGTGCACGACGTGAGAGTCGGCTCTTTAGCTTGACAATCATCTATCCGGGGAGAGCGCTTTGGCCGCTGACCAAGCAAATTCCAACAAGCTACCTAGGTAGTGAGCAATCTGCTCGTCCCATCCTTGACGTGGAATTCCCCGATACTATAGCTGCCTAGTTCATATCACATCCCCCTGGATGTGAATGCGCAGCGAGTAGAAAGTCGAGGAACAGTTGATTACTAAACTTCATCATGCCATGAAGCGTTGTATAGTGCTCATCCCAGTCATGCTGCATGATTTAGTTCCTAAATACGAATCTCTGCAGCGATGCCTAAGATGGCACGAGCCACTCTTCTCTCTCATCCCGAAGCTCGAGAGTTTTCATTTTCAAAACACCCCGCAAAGCCCTAAATCACAAGAGAATAGCAGCCAAGCTACTCGCAGAATTGCTTGTGGGTGCACACATCAAATAGCAGACATCCGGGCTCAAATCCCGACACACCAGGATGAAATAAGCCATATTTTCTAGGACATATGACGGCGCCTCATTGGTGAGCCCGGATGTCGAAGGTATCATAAAATAAAGAGGAAATGGCTAACTGACTAGGTGAAGATCTGGTACATATACATATATAGATTTATGCGGGAAGCTTAGTGTTACTTGACTTTGGCCATGATAGTCTCGGGGCCTCTAACAACATCCATTTGCGCTGCTCGCGCCTTGACGGCGTTGAGCATGCTGCGCTCAAAGTCATCTCGCGACCTGAGCACTGCCTCGACCCATGTGATTTGTAGGTCCCAATACCGAGCCTTGAATTCCTGAAACACGTCCGGCAACCGTTCTTTCTCCGTCGTGATCAGCTGCAAGAAGTACTCGGTGACGCGCCACGTCTGAGTGATGGTGTTGCTGACGTCTTGGTTGGGCAGGCCGCGGAAGTACTCGAAGGCGGTAGCGATGTCGTTGAAGATCTTGTCTTGGAAGGGGTCGGTGCGCCGAAACTTAGCCCCCTTATTGCGTACGCACATCAGGTAGCGCACAAGCAGCTCGTCGGCAAAAATCTCGACAAAGATATCTACGAGCGAGTGATGAAGGACCTGCTGATAGTCGCCTACGTACTCCTCGAACGTGACAATCATCTGCTTCATAGCCATGGTCTCGTACCATTTGGGCGTGAAGAAGGTGGTGATGACGGACCTAAAATCCACGGATATTACGAGCCTTGCGAATTTATTGATGCACCATGTGCTAAAGTCGACGTAGCCATCCCGTAACTGATTGATCTCTGATTCCGCGTGCTCCAGATACTGCGGTGTGACGAACGGTTCGAACTTTTGCTTGAAGCTGGAGAGGTAGGCGAGCCGGCCCTCTTCCTCGTTGTCGTCGATGCAGGCCATCTGATCGTTGGCAGTAGCAACAAGCCAATCCTGCAGCGCTTGGAAACCTTCCAATTCGGACTCTTTGTCGGCCTCGTACTTGGCTGCCTCTTCCTCGAGCATTTTCTGGAAAGACTGCTGCCGGCTGCGGAGACGGAGGAACATGGCGTCGATGACACCCTCAGCCACGTCCGTTCTCTGCGAGTTCCCAGCGACGTCGACCTGTTCCCGAAGCATGCGCCACATGTCGACCAGATTCCTCGTACGGAAGTAGCCATATTCATCAGTATCGAGATTCGAGCCCTCGACATTACGCTCTGCGAAATCGCGTTTCTCCTGCGCGAATATGCGCTCGATCCATTCGTCGAGGAATTTGATGATGAGCTGGCGGAAATCCTTGACGAGTTCCTGTTCCCGGTTATCTAGCACGTGAGGTTTCAAGTCGCTCTCCAGGAACCCTAGTTTCCTCATCTTCTTGTAATATTTCTCCGGCCAGTTGATAATCTCTAGCGTGTTTGCCGACGTCGTCTCGGGATCGTCTATCATGCGAATTAAGAAGTCGTGCATGAGTTGGTGATAGATGTCACTGTAGGTCTTGAGGATCTTCCACTTCTTGGGCATTAAGCGCACCATTCCCTGCTTGACTGCGTTCAAGTCGTTGAAGAACCACTTCATTGACTTGTCCAGCTTGGACGGATCTTCTAGGAATTCTTCCCTGACTGTTGCTAATTGCTCCTCGCAACTTGCCTTTATAGCCTGTAGGAACTTTTCTTTATAACCCCTCACTTTCTTTGCGCCGTCGGTTATGCTCTGGAATCGCGTGGCCATCTCTTTATGATCTTTTAGCGCATCTTGTAGCGCCTCTACCCGCTGATCACTCTTTTCCTCGGCTTCGACGATGACTGCGAGACGAACAACCAGGCCGTCGTTACCGGCTATTAACAGGTTGATCATGCTCACTGCGATGATTCCTATATGCTCGTCGAACCATTCCACGGCCTCGTCTAGTCTGGAAAAGTAATCTTCCAGCGTAGATTGCAAACTCAAGTCTTCGGCTCGTTGTATCTGCTCCATCGCATCATCACGGATGTTTCGTAACTGAGTAAGCTCGTAATGGACCCGTAGCAGATTCGGCATGTTCTCCTTATCCTCCTCGTCCTCTCTCAGCATCGCCTCGACCCTATTGAGACGATCGTTGAAGGTCTGCAAGTTATCGACCATGGTCTCGACGGCGCCAAAGTTCCGATGGGCCTGCGAGACGATGTTTATGCTGGCGAAATCCTTGATCATGTTCTGCGACTCGGAGCAGAGGGTGTCGATCTTCATCATCTCGTCGCGGATGGCCTGGACTGTCTTCTGGCCGTCGGTGAGGCCGTTCATGCCCGACTGCGTCGTCTCCAATTGGTCGCGCAGGCCGCCCCGGAGCTGCGAGTCGACGGCCGCCTTCTTGCGCGTGAATTCCAGCTTCAGCGCTCCGATCTTGTCGAGGTCGTCCGGGTGTCGGAGGAGCTCCGAGAGCTTGACCGGCGGGGCGTCCATCGTGAACGAACCACCTTTCTCTGGGGATGGATGGATGGATGGATGGATGGATGGGAGGGAGGGTAGTGAAAGCCGCCGATGCAGGCCGTCGTGGCTGTTGAGGGACTCAGACCATCACGCAAGTACCCGGTTGTGCTCTCGACATTCGCATGTGACCAGACCTTTTCCCCAGTCCCTCTTTTAACTACGAACCGCGAAACGACAAGCGAGAATTGAATCGAGGCGATGTGGTGTGAGATGGAAAGCTATAATTCAAAGGTAATACCTTTGGATCGGAAGCTAGTGGGGTGCTCCAATTGCGGCTGGCCTCCTGCGCTAGATTAGCCCACTAGGTACCCAAATTTAGTGGAATTCAGGTAATATTGTGCTTCTGGTCCTACGGTGCCAACGTGGTTTAACGTACTAATTAAAGTACGTAAACCTGTGTTAACTAGTATAGAAAACCTATTAATATATTATATATAAAGTAAAACAAAGAGGAAGTATTTAAAGGTTTAAAATATATAAAATATAAGTAAATATTATACTTAGTACTTACTTTTAATTATTTTATATTATTTTTTATATATTAGTATTTTTATTTTATATAGTTTACTTATTTTTATAACTAGTAAATTTATATTATTTTTTTTGCTAGCATAATTATTTTTAATTATGCTTTTATACTTTTTGCTATTATTATAAACTTTATTGCTACTTTAACTACTTTAATTAATTTTAGCTAGCATTAATAGTTTTTTTTTATTTTACTATAGCATTATTTTGCTTATATATTATAAGCTTTTTATAAAATAGCTATTTTTTAAGTATACTAAAAATAAGTTAGTACTATTATATTTATTAGTTAATATTATACTTTTTAAGCTTTAAAGTTAGTATATATTGCTTAAATAATAACTAATAATTATAGTAAAAAAAACTATAAAGTAATATAGTAAATTTTATAAATTAATAATATAAAAAAAAGAAATTTAGCAAAGTTAGGTTAATTAGTTATTACTTAACTAGTTAACCTTAGTGCACTAGTTCTTATTTAATTTAGCTATTTAATTTATAAGCTATAAGACCTTATTTTTTAAGTCTTTTTATAATATATTATATTAAGTGCTAGCTATTTAAAAAATTAGTATTAACTTTAATAAATGTAAACAAAGGCAAATTTTTTTATTTTTGCACTTTTTTTGTTTTTTTTACCTTTTAAAGTTGTTTGCGCTAAATATAGCTAAGCTAATTAGTAGTTTTTTTTTTATTTTTAGTTTACTTTTTTTTTAAACTTAATATTTTTTAATAAGTGCTTTTGCGTTATATAGCTGCTACTTTAAACGCTACTAATTATTTTTATAACTATACTTTTTTTATTTAACTAAGTATTAGTATTTTATTTTAAAGCAGTTTAAGTAATAGTTTAAAATAGTTTTAACTTTAAACAAATTTTTTACTTTATTTTAATTTAGCTAGTTATTTTAAATAAAACTAAAAGCTAAAATAAACTTATAAAATAAGTTTTTTTTTTATTTAAAAAATAAGTAACTTATAAAAATAACTAAGTAAATTTTAAAAGTTTTAAAAAAATTAATTTTATAAGCTAGTTTTTTAATTTTTCTTTTTACTTTTTATAAGCTTATATGCTATTATAAATACTTTTAAAATAATTATTTAAGTAAATAGTAGCTATAATATAGCTAAAAGTAAACTTTATCCTTTATGTTAAACTTAATAAGTTTATGCTTTTTATTATAGTATTGCTTAGCTTAAGTAATAATAAAGTTTATAGCTAGCTTAGTGTTTTAGCATAAATAAGTTTAAATAATATTTAAAATATTTAAGTTTAATTTTAATAAGCTTTTAAATTATATAATTATATTATTAAATTTAAAAAGCTAAAATTTAAAAAGTAATTTATATGCTAAAGCTTTAATTGTTTTAAAATATACGCTATTTAAGTTTTATTATAAAGCTAGCAATAAGTTAATTTATTTATAATTTAAATATTTAAAATAATAAAAATAAATAGCTATTTTAACTATTTAATTTTTTTGCTTTAATGCTTTATTAGTTTATAAGTAATAAGCTATTAATATTAAAAGCTTAGCTTTAAAACCTTTTTAAAGTTTTTTTTAAAAAGCTAAAGTAAATTTTTAGTTTTAATTTAAAATAATGCTTAAAAACGCACTTTAGTTAGCAATTAAAGCAGCTTAAATAAATACTTTAGCTTAGTTTTTTATAATATACTTTATATTACTTAGTAGTAATAATAACTTTTTAAATATAATATAAATAACTATTATTAAAGCGTTAAAATATTTTTATTTTTTTAACTTTTATAATAAGTTAGTTAATTTAACTTTTAAAAGTTTTATAATAAAGTTAATAGCAATAGTTTTTATAAGTTAAAAATTTACTAGTTAAGTAGCTTAGTATAAGCTATATAGTTTTTTTTATAATATTATATAAAGCTTATAAGTATTATAGTAATTAATATACTTTTTAACTAGTTTTGTTTTTTTTTAAATTAAATATTACTTTAAGTTTTATAGCATACGTTATTTTTTAAAATAGTATTTATTATTATAAGCAGTAGCTATAAACATATTAATAAGGTTTTTTTAAAATATATAGTTATTAATTATTTTTTTAGTTAATATTATATATTAACTTATTAATAATTATAAAAAAGTATTTTAGCTTAAAAAAGTTAACAACGTTTTTATTATTATTTTTTAAACTTATTAAAAAATTTAGCTATATTTTAAATTTTTTTAATATTTTTCTTTAAACTTTCTTTTTATTTTTAAGTTTATAATAGCAATAGTTTTTATAACTACCTATATTTAGTTAAAAGTTAGTTTTTTATTTAACTAAACTACTTTTTTATTTTTATTTATTTTATTAGTAACGTTTTAAAAACAGCTTAAAGTATTAAATATAAAATTAAGCTATTTTAATATATAATAAGTTTATAGTTTATATTATAATAAATAAATTAAAACGTTAACTAGTTTTTTATTTACTTAATTTATTAAAGCTATATTAAAACTAATTTAATTAAAAATGCTTTTAATAGCAAAATAGTTTATAAGTACTATTATAAATTTATTTAATATCTTAATTATAGTTTTTAGCTATTTATAAGCTTAGATAATATAAGCTATTTTTATTTTTAAAAGTTTATATTTTAATTTTAGCTATAAAAGCAAATAGCTTAAAAACATTATAAGTTTTATTTAAGTATTTAAAATAGTTGCTTTAAGCTACTATTTATACTTTTTTTTAGTATAAAATAATATAATTTTAAAGCTTTTTTTTAATAAAGCGTTAACTTATATAAAAAATATTTTAGCTAGATTATAGTGCTTAAAAATAGTATGCTTATATATTAAATTTTATATTACTTAAAAAAACTTTATTTTAACCTTTATTAGCTTAAAATAAGTTAATTAAATATAAGCTTGCTGCTTTTTTAAGTTATTATTTATAACTTTTTCTTTTTTGCAACTTTTATTTAATAAAGCTATTTTTTGCTTTTATAAAAGTTTTATATATTAAGTATAATATAGCAATAGTATTTAAAAAAAGCTATTACTTTTAAAGTATTATTTTAAAGCTTTTAAGTTGTTTAAAAAAGCTAGGTTTTAAAAAGTTGCTAACTAATATTTAATTATTATTATTTTAAAAAAACTAACGCAAAAGCTTAGTAATTTAACTAAAAGGTATTTTAAAAACAATTTTTTTAAAAATATTAAAATACGTTTTTATTTAAAAAAGTTAAATATTTTATAAAAGTATTTTAAATAACTAGCTTTATTATATAAAAATATTATAATATTATTAATAAAAGCTTAGCAAAATAAATAGTATAATTTTAGTATTTTGTTTATAAACCTTTAAATATATATAAATAAATTATAAAAGCTTATAAGTATAATAGTTAAGCATTTTAAACCTTAAAGGCTTACTATAGTAAATTAGTTTTTATAGTTTAAATATACTTTAAATTAATAAAAAAAAGCTATAGCGTTTACTATAGTAATATATTTCTTTTTATATACTAATTTAATTACTTTAAATTAAAGCAGTAGTAAATAGTTATTAAAAACTACTATTTTATTAAAAGCTTATAAGTTTATTATAAATTTAGTTTAAACTTTTTTTTTTATTTAATAATATGCTATAAATATTAAGTACGTAAAAAAGCTTAGTTTATTAACCTATTTTATTTTACTTTGTTTATAAAGCTTATTAAACACTTTATTAACTATTACTTTATTTTTTATACTAAAAAAATAAAGTTAGCTATTTAATTTTATTTATTGCTAATTATTTACTAATAGTATTTTTATTTAGTTATTTTTTAAAATATTTATAATGTTTTAATTAATTTAAATTTTTAAAAAGTTTTTTAAAATTTAAAAAATTTTACTTGCTATAGCGTTAGTTTTAGTATAAGTAAATTAACTATCTAGTTTGGCAATTTTTTCTTTTTTAAAAAGCTTTTAAATTTTTATAGTTAAAGAAAATTTAATTACTTTAAAACGTTTATTAGCTATTTTTTTATTTTTATTACTTTTTTTAGTCTAGTTTTTTTTATTTTTAAAAGTTTAAATATTAAATACTTTTATAACTTTTAGTTAAGTTATAGCGTTTTATAGCTTTTTACTTAAAATAAAATATTTTTTAGTAGCTAGTACTATATATAATAGTTAATTAAAAATACTTATACTAATAAAGCATTTAATTAATACTTTGCTTATAACTTTTATTTTATTAAAAGCTTTTATAAAAAATAATATTTATAATAAGATTGCAGCTATAGCTATTGCTTTTAAACAACTTTTTTAAGTAGCTTTTTATATTTTAATTTTTATTTATTTATTAATAATGCTTACTTAAGTACTTTATTTAACTTTTTTTAGTTTAAGTAAAAAGTTAGCTATAATAATAGTATTTAAAGTTGTTAATTTTATAAATAAAAGAACTGCGTTTTTATAGCTAAAATTAAAAGTAAAATTTTTATTTAAAAGTAATAACTTATATAAAGTAAGTGCTAGTAAAGTTTTTTTAAAGCTTAAAATTACTTTTTAAGCTAAAGTTACCTTTTAAATATAAAAATATAAGCATAGTTAAATTTTAAAAAAAGTTTTAA